>JAABOM020111666.1:0-24126 GCA_011800125.2 Solanum clarkiae | reverse complement strand
AATTATTTAAAAAAAACAAGGTGGATCATTAATGAAGTGGATGACATGGCAACAATAACAAGGTAGAGAAATAAGCTTGCATTAGCTCCTTAATGGAGCAATAAGTAAAAAGCTTGTACTAGCTCCTTAATGGAGCAATAAGTAAAAAAAAAATATTAAAAATGGGCCAACAATCGCCCACTCATTTTTGATATTATAGGGAGTCTATCAGCTGAAGGAAGACTACTATTTATAATAAAGATGTGCTCTGCATTGAATCTCCACTTAGTGATACAGTAATTTTTACTCCAGAGTCATATTGGTCTCAGACTCGAACGTAACTATGACTGCTTAAGAGAAATAAAATATTACTGTTCACATATAATAATCAATGTGTGGACATGAACTTTACTAGATAGCACATTATGTCTTTGTGCTATCCCATTTCATGAGTGTCTTTGAGAATGAGCCCAATTCTCATAGGAAGCAGCCTACTTCCACACTCACATAGGTAAGATTTGTCAAGAGTGTTCCTGTATAATTTATACTCCACCCTTACGGGATACAAATTTTCATTAAAAGTTTTTTAAGATCAGCCTCCATAATTCACTACAGGAAATAATGCACTCGCATCATAGGGAGGGAATAAATAATAATGCATTTTTCACATCATCCTATGATTCATTCTTCACATTGAACCCGATTATAGGATCTTTAGTCCCCATGTTGGGTTTCCTCATATATTACTCATGAATTTATAGGTTTCAATCCCATCTCCCTCAATGTATTCCAGATCTTTTCTCTTGTTAAGACCTTAGTAAAAGAATCTGCAAGATTATCACAAGATTTGACATAATCAACATTAATGGTACTACTTGTCAAATATGATCTTACATTACTATGTTTGCTCCTTATAGGTCTGGATTTATCATTGTAATAATGGTTTTGAACTCTAGCAATTGCAGAAGCGCTATCACAATGAATTAAAATAGGAGGAATTGGTTTTTCAAAATAAGAAATTTGAAATAATAAATCTCTCAATCAATTTGCTTCCTCACTAGCTAAAGCTAAAGCAATTAGTTCATCCTCCATGGTAGAGTTAGCAATAATAATTTGCTTTTTAGATTTCCAACAAATAGTACCACAACCCAAAGTGAAAATATAATTAGTGGTAGAACAGGAATCACCTGATAAAGTGCTCCAATCTGCATCAGAAAAGCCTTTAAGTACAGTAGGATATTTTTTATAGAGCAAACCACAAGTTTTTTTCCAATTAAATATCTCATAACTCTCGTTATAGCATGACAATGTTCTTTACCTGGCTTGTTAGTAAACCTACTAAGTACTCCTACCACATATGCAATATCAGGCCTAGTGCAATCAGTCACATATCTCAAACTTCCAATGAAGCTGGCATATTCCTTTTGATTTACCACATCATTTCTACTTATACAGGAAACAAGTGAACGCTTGAATCAAAAGGAGTTACAAATGCTTGCGATCAAGAAAGTTATACTTTTTCAAAATTTTCTCAACATAATGTGACTGGTGAAGAAAAATTCTATCACATGTTCTAGTTATTTTTATTCCAAGAATAAAATTTTCCTCATCAAGATCTTTCATATCAAAATGGCTTCCAAGAATACTTTTTGGTTCAACAATAACTTTTATATTAGAGCCAAAGATTAATAAATCATCAACATATAGGCAAATAATGACATGTGAATTATTCCAAGACTTATGATATATGCAATTATCATACTCATTTATTTTAAACTCATTTTTAATCATGCAACTTTTAATGTAATTGCTTTGGTTCTTGTTTCAAGTCATATAGAGATTTAGAAAGTTTACATAATTTGCTTTCTTGACCTGCTTCAACAAAATCCTCTGGTTGTTCCATATAAATTTCTTCGTTTAGGTCTCCTTTTCAAAAAGCAGTTTTTACAACCATTTGGTGAATTTGTAAATAAAAAATTGTAGTCATCCATAGCAATTAAAAGTTTAATGAATATAATTCTAGTTATCGGAGAAAAAGTGTCGAAAAACTCTAGGCCTTCAAGTTGCTTAAACTCTTTTGCAATTAGTCTAGCCTTATATTTATCAATAGATCTATCCGGTTTTAATTTTTTTTGTACGACCCATTTGCAACAAATTATTTTACAACCCGGTGGTAAATTAACTAACTTCCAAATTTTATTAGAAATTAGTGATTTCATTTTATCATTTACAGCCTCTTTCTAGAAAATTGCATCATGTAAAGATAATGCTTCTTTTAAAGTTAGAGGGACATTGCCAATATTAAAAACATAAAAATCAGAAGCAAAATCTTTTTCTACTCTAGTTCTTTTACTTCTTCTTAACTCAAAATCATCAATTCTTTTATTTTTTAAAGTAGTAGAAGAAGAACTAGGTAGTGACAAAATATTTTGTTCAATCCTTTGACCCGCACTATTTTTAGAATCAAAAGGAAACTTATTTTCATAAAAATTTATTACTTGATTTTATTACATTATTATCTTCAAGAATTAAAAATCTATAGGTTGTACTATTTGAAGCATAACCAAGAAAAGCACAAGCAGTAACTTTCTTACCTAACTTTGTAATCTTGAGATCCATTAGCCTCACAAAGGCTAGCATCGCCAAACTCTTAGATATCTCAAGTTTGGCTTGTGTCCTTTCAACAAATCAAAAGGTGTTAGTTTGGACTTTTTATGAGACACATGATTTAACATATACCAAGCAGTCAAAATAGCTTCACCCCAAATATTTAAGATTCACTTGACTCAATAAGCATGGCATTAATTAAATTCAAGAAAAGTTCTAATTTTCCAATCCGATACCCCATTAGATGCAGGAGAATAAGGAGTAGGAGTTTCATGATTTAATCCCAATGATCTAATAAAAGAATTAAACTCATTTGACTCATATTCACGGCCTCTATCACTTCTAATTCTTTTTATGTTTCTTCGAAAGTGGTTTTCGGCCTCATGGAGATAGACATTAAAATACTCAAAAGCATCACTTTTATTTTTCATTAACATGAGTATACCTAAAAAAATCATCAATAAAAGTGATAAAATATCTATTTCCTCCACGAATTAAAATTCTTCTGAGTTCACAATTATCAATGTGAACTAATTCTAAAAATTAATTTTTCTTTCAACTTGAAAATGAGGCATTTTAGCGATTTTGGCTTCGCTACTAGTCTCACATTTTACAAAATCCTCTTTAACCATTGGATTAATCCCAAAACTATTCATGATTTCAACATATCGATCATTTATATGACATAAACGAGCATGCCAAAAATTAGTAAAAGAAAGCATATAAACAGAAGTAGAAACCTTATTCATTTCAATATTCAGTTTAAACATTCCATCACAAGAATATCCTTCACCCACAAAAATACACTTTTATAAAATTACATATTGATCAGATTCAGAATCTGTTGAAGCCTGCTATATTGAGAAGAAAATTAGACATCAATTTTTTTCTCATGGAAGGAGTAAAAAGTACATCTTTCAAAGTTAATACCCTTCCAGAGGTAAAATGCAATTCGACATCTCTCATTCCAAACACTTGAGTAGTGTGAGAATCACCAAGCATGATAGTTTTGGGCTCCTCAAAAGGAGTATATTTTTTAAATCATTTTTTATCATAACAGACATGACAGTTTGCACCAGAATTAGCCCACCATTCACCAACATTCTCAACCATAAATATGTTTGTAATTACCGCAACAAAAGGCTCTTCAGTAACATTTGCCTGAGGTATAGGACCACATTTTTGATATCTACAAAATCGAGAACTATGCCCACTATTGCCATAGACAAAGCACAGTCCCTTATCTTGAAATTGTTGATTTTGTGTTTGATTGTTTTCACCATTATTTTTTTTGGGAGGTCTACCATTCTTTTTCCTAAAATTTTTTGACAAGCTTGGTATCAGAGCTACTAGATTTATAAATAGTCCTCAAAAATCCAATACATCGCGTCGAGTAGAGACTTATTTATGATTACGAAGTACGCCACAGCTATGAATATGAGGCTATGAGGTGTTTAGGAAATAATTCGCTTCTTCATAGTTTATGTCATGTGATAGAGCTAAATCCCATAAGGTTTATTTCTGATTCTTATCCATTACATTTCAGAATATATCTCAGGATTTTTAGAAAGGTGGACAAGATGGTAACCATCCCCAACATGATGATCAACTTCTAAACAATGACATATCTAATGTAGAGATTTGCAATGCTCTATGGCTATTGGCTAAAGTTACAACCGCTTAACTAAACCAACAGGCAGATAACCCTGAGATTTCAGGTGACAAGAAAGGGGAGAGGAAGGCCAAGAGGGCTTGAATTAATGGTGCTTCATCTTCTATTGGTGTTTCGGTGCCCTAGAACAAAAAGGAAATGCTCCCTTTCGCCATCTGTCAAGAGTGTGACAAGAAGCATCAAGGAAAGTGTTTGACTGGCATTGAGGGTTCCAAGTGTGGTGATGTTGGGCATAAGATGAGGGACTGTCCAGTGGACCCCAAGGAAGAGAAAAAAAGGACTCGTATTGGTGATGGTGGATTTTTAGGTGCTAAAGGTGGTCGTTTTAAACAAGGCCACAAGTTTCAATACCAAGGGTCTTCTAATGCTCAAAACCAAAGGTTTGCCAATGATAGGGTGCACAACCACAAAGATCATGGTGGTAATGGTGGACAAATTATTCCTAAGTGCGGAAGGTGTGGTAAGAACCATGAAGCTATGTCCTATCGAGAGACTGGTGGTTGCTTTGCATATGGTCAACTTGTTCACAAGATTTCTGATTGTCCCAAAGATCGTGATAAGGGTAAGGGTGTTCGTTCACAAGACGAAAATGCTCAAAAAGGTCAAAAGCCTCATGTTGTGCAACAAGGTGGTGCTTGATAACATTCAAACATACTCATGTTACAGAATATGGATGATTGTTAGCAGTATACTCACCTAACTAAGAGTTGGGGTTGATCCCACGAGGGAAACAATTCTACTAGTTATTCTACTTCGGTCGTAGGTTCTACTTCTAGAAAACAAACAAATGCAAAAAAGTAAAAATTAGGGTTTTGAACTAGAGTCCTAACTATGAGTACAAATGTGAAGTAAACTAAAGCTTAAACTATTTAATTATGACTAGGGTTGCGGTCCCCATGATGTATAACTAGTAAGGATTTAACATCTATTTTATCATTCATTATATTTCATGCAAAATCTAGCGAGTTGGGTAACCTCTATTTCACCTCCCTATATTTCCTAGAAGTATGTCATTCCTCTCCTCCTGGTCTCAGAATGTTTTCAATACTAACCCTCACTTCTGAATTTCGGAAAACTATCACCTCCTAGTTCAAGTTCTTTAGATACAAGCTAATCGCAAGCCTAAGTATACCATCCCCTCTCGAGCTCAAGTGACTCAAACTTATGTCAATTGCTTCTATTTCCCGTTGTAATTTTCTTTTCCTAAAATTAATTTTCTACCAGACAACTAACAAATACAGGTAAGTTGTCAATGTGTGCACTCATCAAGAAAGAATTTTAAGCAAAGAAATCTCAATGCATGCAATACATGTCCTAATGAAACCCTACATTTTGCCTATTTCATTTAGACATCATCGTTCCACAATCCTAGTTGTAGGTCTAGATTATTGAACCTGCAAAGATTAGAGCATGAATCATAATATAATCCATGTTCAAATCACTTACAAGTAGTAAGAAATTGATTATTGATTCACACATGTAAACGAGAATCAAAACAAAAATTACAAACTCCTCACGATAATCATAAACTCATAACTAAAGTTATGTTCTTGGAGTTCACTGTCCAGCCGTCTATATAGAGCCAAAAATCTGAAAAGTTAATGTTTCAATTATGAAAGAGCAACCCCTAAAATGTAGGGTACAAGATGTCTCAAAGAAGTAAAACCTAGCTCTATTTATAATCTCAAAACTATCCTAAAATGAGTAGGAAAAGTAAGCCTAAACTAGGTAGGAAAGGAATCCCAATGTGCGTAAGATTTTCAGTTGTGAACTGTTGCATGACCAGGACCACGACTCGTGCTCCTTTGTATGATCCGTATAGCCTGTTGTAGTCCTATCCTTGGTGTAAAAATTGTCCAAAAACTCCCTTCTTCACGAATACCTTCACGATCCATGAAGATGCACATGGGTCATGGAAGGCAATCATGAAACTTACTTTCGCTTCTCTTGTTTTCTCGCTATCTAGGTTCTTCCCACGAGCACCCTGATGGCTCTTGAAGTGAACCATGAGTCATGCCACGGGTCATGGTGAAGCCTTTGGCAGTGTTCTTGGCAGCCAAAACCTGGACAAGCAGGCTTATGACCAGTAAGGATCACTTAGGACTTTTGAATTTCACCACCTTGACTCTCGAATGACCTTTTTAGGATCACCTAGGACTTTTGAGGCTTGTAATATAGGCTTGCGATAGGGTGAGGTACATTTAGGATCAAAGTGACTAATTTGTCCCTCTAAGACACTACTATGGCTTAGCCATCTACTTTCGTCCCCCAAACTCTTATTGCCCCCATTTTTCCAACTAATTTCTTTGTCGTTAGGAGTGATTTCCACTTTCATTCATTTCTTTACTCATGATCACACCCACTTAACTCTTTTCAACTCTTACTTTTCTGTTTTTACCACAATATCCACCTTCAACTTAGGCTTTTGACCTAGGTTGAGGTTCACAATTTCCTTGGAGAGACAAGGGACAAACTAAAAATCTGCAGATAGATAAGGAAGGTGAGTTAGGTGATTACAAAGAAAAGGTCCATTTTTGGCTCAAATTTTGGTTCAAAGGGAACAATTTTATTTGGTTGGTCAATTTTAGGCTAAGTGACTTCGCAACAAAAAGGGCCTAAGCTTCTACCCTAATCCAATCATTCAATTATTTTAATAGGTCTAAATGGGTAAGTTCTAGCTTACAAGTGCATCAATTGAATTAAATAAATAAGCTCATATGCACCTGGCACATCACTTACATTTTTCTGTACTTAAGCAATACAGTCATGATTCATTCATCAAGATGCCAATTAAAAGATGCAAACAATGCTTTCCAGGGATCACACACGTTGGTCAGGATGGGGTGTATGCACATACAAACATTTTGAAAATTTTTAAATTGGGGCATTTTGTTCACAAACTATGTGTTGTTGTAGACTCCTATAAACACTCATATTTGCACAAATAAAACAACCTAAACATGTCAGTTCCACTAGATAATACACCATTATAGAAAAGAAACATGGCAAGAAAACTCCTCAGGGTTCAGGATGCCCCACTCCTCACTAAAATTTTATTCATTATCCGTAATGCATGTCAAACCATGGTATAAAACAAGGGAAGTAATCATATCTGCAGTTCCCTAGGCATCAATACTGGTGCACCTGATTACTCAGACTTTATCAAGTATCCTCATGCGTAGCCTCTCATACAGCGCCTATTTTATTACCACGGTATGACATATCCAAAGCTGCAATCAATTTTTCGTCTGAGGATTTGGAGCAGTGTCACTAGGTAGTGCACCATTCTTCCTCTGATTCACTATTGTTAAAAGCTGGCCCATTTGTTGTTCCAACTGCTTGATTGAGGTTGAGTGTGACTCAACCACCTGATTCATTCTTTATACATCACTCTTCATCTCTTTGACTCTAACTTCAGTCGAATCAACTTTCAAAGCACTTTTGTCACCATCTCCTCCAACTAAGAGTTGCTCCACCCAGTTTAAGCCTTATCTCTATTTCTGGGATGTACATATACACCATTTTGGTTATTTCTATAATTGTCTCTTTGCCTCCATTTTTCTTCCTCACTGTTCTCCCCTTTATCATAGTACCCATCCCATTGATAGTTCCAACCTTGGTTCCCGGAGTTGTAAGTTTGAAAACCCCCTGATTGTTCACGAACTTGGAAGCCTCATGAAAGTTGAATCCTGGCTCATCATACCTGGCAAAGGTGTCCATAGCTTTAACTTTTTCCAATTCTCCACCCAACAACATCTTAGTCAGTAAGTCTATATGTGTCCGCATGTGAGACATATCTTGGTCCCGCTCTTCCTCTTTCTTCGTTTGCTCCACAGTTATCTCACAAATGAACCAAGAATAGTCCCTATCTCTCATGTACCAAGCCCTGTTGTTCATCGCCACTTGATCCAAAATCACAATCATGTCCAAAAATGATCTAGCCACATGGGATCCTCCACATGCTACACCAATTATTGGCTTGGTCATAAAGTTGCAAGATCTATAGCAGACCACCTTCTAGTGCTCATCCGTGGGATTGTGGTTGGGACATTGTTTGAGCTTCTACCTGAATCTTTCATATGTCTCATAGAGTGCTTCGCTTGGCAGCTACTTGTGGGTCCCAATCTCATCTTTGATTTTCAGCTTGCTTGACGCAAGGAAGAATCTTTCAAACAAAGCTTTTTTCAACTCTCTCTATGTGTGTATAAAACCATGAGGAGTTCGTTCAACCACGTCATTGCCCTGCC
This sequence comes from Solanum clarkiae, assembly GCA_011800125.2. Taxonomy (NCBI): domain Eukaryota; kingdom Viridiplantae; phylum Streptophyta; class Magnoliopsida; order Solanales; family Solanaceae; genus Solanum; species Solanum clarkiae. The sequence goes on along the minus strand of JAABOM020111666.1, from coordinate 15,621 downwards.
AGACTGAGACAATAGGAACAATCTCAAAAGGAAAGCTTACTGACTGACACCTGGAATCTCAGAAGACTGACATGTATCCATAAAATTCATGATATGCTGATTTGCAGCACCAGTTGCAGCTTCGCTGAACAATCCCTTCAAGGTGAACATCTAAAGCATAGTGCTAGTAATGGTAAATTTGACACCTGCAGGCAAAGGGGGAAGGACTATTTTCATTGTAGCCCCAACACCATCATCATCATCATGCACTACTTATGGTTGTTGGAGGCCACATGACCTAGGTATAGGCTGTTGCTATATAGATGGTGCTAGTGGCACCCCATCATCATTCAGGTCTCAAACCTAGGCTATCATTACCCCTATTATCAGGATTCAAAGCCAACTATCTTTGCCTTTGTGCTTTACAATTGTGTGCATTCATCCTGCTAATAGATCTTTGCAGTTCAAGGTCATAGGGAATCAATATTGCACCCTTACTTTAGGTGGCTGGCATATACTACATGTTCCCTACACAGAGACAAAAAAAAAGTAAAATCAGTAAATAGAACTACAACTGAAACTAGAAAGATAGTAGATTATTCAAAGTTGTATTCCCTGGAAACAATGCCATGTTTTATAATGTTCAAACATACTCTTGTTACAGAATATGGACAATCGTTAGCAGTCTATTTACCCTAACTAAGAGTCAGGGTTGATCCCATAGGGAATAGGTTGAAATAATTCTACTAGTTATTCTACTTTAGTAATAAGTTCTACTTCTAGAAAACAAACAAATGCCGAAAAGTGAAAATGGGGGTTTTGAACTAGAGTCCTAACTACGAGTACAAATGCGAAGTAAACTAATGCTTAGACAATTTAATGACGACTAAGGTTACGGTCCCCAAGATGTATAACTAACAAGCATTCAACATCAGGTTTATTGTTCCTTATATTTCATGCAAAATCTAGTGAGTTGGGTAACCTCTAGTTCACCTCCCGGTCCTTCCTAGAAGTATGTCATTCCTCTCAGCCCAGTCTCAGAATATTTTCAATAATAACTCTCACTTTTGAATTTCCAAAAACTATCAACTCCCGATATCAAGTTCTTTAGATACAAGCTAATCCCCAAGCTAAGTGAACCATCCCCTCCTAGGCTCAAGTGACTCAAACTTAGGTTGATTGCTTCTATCTCCCGCTGTAATTTCCTTTTCAGAATCATTAATTTCCTCTCTGACAACTTATGAATCCGAAAAAGTTCTCAATGCATGCACTCATTAAGAAAGACTTTTAAGCAAAGAAATCTCAATACATGCAATACACATCCCAATGAAACCCTACGTTTTGTCTATTTCATTTAGATGCCATGGTTCCCACAATCCTATTTGTGGGTCTAGATTATTAAACTTGCAAAGATTAGAGCATGAATCATTATAAAAATCCATATTAAAATCACTTACAAGAGTGAGAAATCGATTCTTGACTCACACATGCAAACGAGAATCAAAACAAGAATTACAAACTCCTCACGATAATAAAAATTCACAACAAAAGTTGTGTTCTTGGGGTTCACTGTCCAGCCGTCTACATAGAGCCAAAAATCTGTAAAATTGATGTTTCAATTGTGCAAGAGTAGTGCCCAAAAATGTGGGGTACAAGATGTCTCAAAAAAATAAGACCTAGCTCTATATATAGTCTCAAAACAATCCTAAAATGAGTAGGAAAAGTAATTCTAAACTAAGTAGGAACGGAATCCTAATGTGCATAAGATTTCCAGTTGTGAGCTGTTGCATGACCAAGACCATGACTCGTGTCCTTTGTACAATCCATATAGCCTGTCATGGTCCTCTCCTTAGTGTAAAACTGTCAAAAATCGCCCCTTCGTCCTGAACTCCTTCACAATCTGTGAAGGTGCACACAGGTCGTGGAAGGCAATCGTGAGACTTGCCTTGGCTTTTCTTGTTTTCTTATTGCCTGGGTGCTTCACACAAGAACCCTCACGGCTAGCTGAGTGCACCATAAGTGGTGGTAGGGGTCATGTAGAAGCGCTTGATCATGTTCCTGGAAGCCGCAACCTGGACGAGCAGGCTCACGACTAGTAAGGATCACCACGAGCCGTGAACATGCCCATGGTGTGTTCCTTGGCTCTTTTTCATTCTGTTTCATCCTGCACTGCTCCTGGAACATTTAGATGCTACTTCTCTTCATCTACACAACAGCTATGAACAGCTTAAATTAACATGGACAGTAGCAAACTTCCCGACACAACACAAGCAACACGACTTCATCATTTTTTTCGAGACACCTTACGTTGTGTGCATTCTTGCGTTTGCTGCTACATTGTTGTGGCTTTCCTACCTCCAAGAAGTGCCTCATGATTCTCATGCATTGTCGCATCATGATCACAAGTGAGGTTTCTCAAGCAAAAGTGATTTTCCACCTCAAATTAGTCCCACATCCATAAATCCATAAGATTCTCGTTGTCCTACAAAACAAACACAAAAACATCTTAAACTAACAAATGCTCTTAAGAACTCAGAGTAATTTTATGTATTAAGTGTCGTAAAATTTATATTTTGATAACTCATCCGTGCTCCTCATAATAATAGATTTTAGGCACTACAATGGAGACAAGAGGTAGATGATGAACCAAATGTTATCACGGGTATGTTGAAAGTATTTGATTTTGATGTTTATGTTTTTTTAGATCCAGGTGCTAACCTGTCATTTGTACCCCTTTCCTTCCTAATATATTCAATTTGAGTCTCAAAATTTTACATGACTTCTTCCTCGTGTCCACTCTCGTGGGTGAGTCTATAGTGGCTAAAAAAAGTGTTCCCATGTCTATAACCAGAAGACCCTTTTATGTGATCTTGTCGAATTGTTTATGGTGGATTTTGATGTCATCCTTGGTATTGACTGTTACATGCCTCCTATGCCAGCATAAATTATAGAACCCACAAGATCAAGTTTGAAATTCCCGATGAACCCGTGTTTGAGTGGGAAGGTCAAGATTCTGTGGTAAAGCGTAGGTTTATTTCATACCTTAAGGCCTGTAAGATGATTTCGAAGGGGAGTATCTATCATATGATTAGGGTTCGGGATGTGTTATCCGAAGTTCCCTCTTTTGAGATAGTCCCTATAGTCAATAAATTCCCTGATGTGTCTCCTGAAGATCTTCCTGGCATTCCTCCCAAAAGGGAAGTTAATTTTTGGCGTAGATCTCTTCCTCTATACCGAACCTGTCTCTGTTCCACCCTATAGAATGGCACCGATGGAGTTGATAGAACTTAAGGATCATCTGAAAGATTTGTTGGAATAGAGTTTTATTAGGCCTAGAAAGTCTCCTTGGGGTACTCCAGTTCAGTTTGGGAGGGAGAAAGACGGATCACTCTGAATGTGCATTGACTATTGTCAACACAACAAAGTCACTATTAAGAATAGGTACCCACTTTCGAGGATAGATGACTTATTTGAGTAATTGCAAGGGGCTAGTCAATTTCTAAGATCGACCTACAGTCCAGATACCATAAAATAAGGGTCAGGGGATACAATATTTCTAAGATGACTTTTTGGACTAGGTATAGGCATTTTGAATTTGTGGTGATGACATTTGGCCTAACTAATGCATTGGCAATATTTGTGGATATTATGAATAAGGTATTTAAACCCTACCTAGATCTCTTTGTTATGGTCTTTATCAATGATGTACTACGCAACTCCTGAAATGAGAAGAAATATGAGGAACATTTGAGAGTGGTCCTTCAAACTTTGAGAGATGAGAAATTATACACCAAATTTAGCAAGTGTGAATTCTGGATGAAAGAGGTATCTTTTCTTGGCCATGTGGTAACTGATAAGGGTAAATGGCTAACCCAAAGAAAATTGAGGTGGTGCAAAACTGGCCAAGAACCTTAACTCCGTTTGACATAAGGAGTTTCTTGCATTTGGTGAGTTACTACCGATGATTTATAGTAGAGTTTTCTTCAATTGCATCCCCTTTGACCAAACTAACTTAGAAGAAGGCCAAGTTTTTGTGGTTTGATGAATATGAGAAGAGTTTCCAGACTTTGAAAAATAAATTAACTTTGGCTCTAATCTTGACTCTTCTAGATGTTTGGATGATTTTATTGTATATTGTGATACATTGAGGGTCAAAGTAGGTTGTGTGTTGATGCAAAATGGAAAGGTTATAGCCTAAGCTTCTAAACAATTGAAGATGCATGAGTGTAATTACCCAACTCATAACCTTGAACTGGTTGTCGTGGTGTTTTCCCTTAAGATTTGGCAACATTATCTTTATGGGGTTCAAATTGATTGTTTACTGACCACAAGAGCTTGCAGTATGTGTTCACCTAAAAAAAGTTAAATTTGAGGGAATGGAGATGGCTTAAACTTCTCAAAGATTATAACATGAGCATTCATATCATCCTGGGAAGGCCAACGTGGTGGTCAATGCTTTGAGTAGGATGACCATGGGTAGTATAAGTCATGTTAAAGGTGAAAAGAAAGAGTTGGTAAAAAAAGTTCACTGACTGGCTAGATTAGGTATTAGGTTGAATGGAACTAGTGATGGTGGTGTGTTTGTTCTCAATACGTCTCAATATTCCTTGGTTGTTTATGTGAAGTCCAAGCAAGACCTTGATCCTACCATAGTCGAATTGAAGAAGCTAGTTGAAGAAACAAAGTAGAGGTCTTCTCACAGGGGGGAGATGGTATTCTTAGATACCAAGGTAGATTGTGTGTACCGGATATAGATGCGTTGAGAACTTTGATCTTGCAAAAAGCCCACAACTCTTCTTATTCCATTTATCAGGGTTCCAACAAAATGTATCGTGACTTGAAGAAGTATATTGGTGGGGTAGCATGAAGAAGAACATACCCAAGTTTGTGGTCGAATGTCCAAATTATCAACAAGTCAAAATCGAGCATCAAGTGCCTAGTGGCCTAGCTCAAGATATTGAAATCCCAACTTGGAAGTGAGAGGAAATCAATACGGACTTCATTGTTGGGTTGCCTCGGACTCGAAAACAATTTGATTCTATTTGGGTGATTGTGGATCGTATGACAAAATAAGCTTACTTCTTCCCAGTCAAGAGTTCATATAGTTCCGACGATTATGCAAGGTTGTACATTTATGAGTTAGCTCGGTTACACAGGGTTCCCTTGTCTATAAAATCAAATCGTGGTCCTCAATTCACTTCTCACTTTTGGAAGTCATTCCAAAGAGGTTCGGGTACTAAGGTAAAGTTGAGCACCTCATTTTATCCACAAATGGATGGTCAAGCCGAAAGGATCAGCGAAACATTAGAGAATATGTTAAGAGCCTGTGTCTTGGTGTTTAAGGATAATTGGGATGATCACTTGTCACTTGTTGAGTTTGCATATAACAACAATTATCATTCTAGCATAAAAATGGCCTCGTTTGAAGCTCTTTATGGTAGGTGGTATAGGTCATCGATTGGTTAGCTTGAAGTTGATGAAATGGCCTTGTTATGTCCAGACTTGATTTTAGAGACTATGGAGAAGGTGACGATGATAAGAGGTAGATTGAAAATGGATTAGAGCCAACAAAGGTCATATGCAAATATGAGAAGGACAGATCTTGAGTTTAATGTGGAAGACTAGGTATATCTCAAAGTTTCACCCATGAATGACGTTGTTCATTTTGGCAAGAAGGGTAAATTGATCAAAAGGTTTTTGGGTCCTTAAAAAATTTTGAAAAATGTTGGTAAGGTAGCTTATGAACTTAAGTTGCCTAATGAGAGGAGTTGGTTCATCCCGTCTTTCACATATCTTTGTTGAGGAAGTGTGTAGATGACCTAAGCTCTATAATACCTTTGGAAGTTGTGGGTGTTTTAGAAGACAACTTTACCTATGAGGAAGTCCCGATGGAGATATTAGATAAACAGGTGAAGAGGTTGAGAAACAAAGATGTGGCATCTATCAAAGTTCTTTGGAGGAATCAACGAGTCGAAATGCTACTTGGGGAGCCGAAGCGGACATGAAGAAGCGATATTTTTATCTCTTCCACTCTACTCAAGCCTAAGGTAATAAGCTAACCTTATCTATGGTGTCAGGTCTTATACTTCAGCCTTTCTATGTTATGTTGAATGCATATATATATATGGCATATTTTGATGGTTTTGATGCATAAGTTTGAAATTTTCACTAAAATAATATTTGGATTACATTGGTGCATTCATATGGGCTAAAAGTTGTCTAATCACTCTTTAGAGTTCGTCACCATTAGATTTAGGAATGAATGTTCCCAAGGGAGAGATATTGTAACACCTCTTAGGTAACTCAAAAGATGTCTTATTGTGTATTTTTTGAATATCGTAAAATTCGTGCATTATTTTGTAAATGTGACTTCATATTCTTGTTCAAGAGGCAAAATTGTATGGTAAAATGGTTATGCATAATGTATAGGTTGTCCGTGTCAGAAATAATTTTTTTGATGAAATTGCACAAACCAGTAGGGTCTACGACAAGTCCGCGACGCGGACTTGTGGCATCATAAGTTAAAATTTTGGAAAGTATTCTATTTTAGCTGAGGGAATCTGGGTAATAACCCAACATCCATAAATACAGGATTCTATCATATTTAGCCATTTTTAAGCTTAAAATCATACAAAAACTCTCTCAAAACCCTCTCTAGTCTTTACCAAATTCTTCATCCAATTTCAAGGCTCTCAAGATTCTTCTTTGGATTTCAAGAACACAAGTGAAGCCCAAGATTTTTCCTCAAGTTTCTTTCAAGAAATTTTAAGGTTTAAAGGTATATGGGTTTGATTCTTAGTTTCCTTTTAACCAAGAAGTTATCTTTGAAAACTAATTTTGAATTACAAATTTTCAGTCTTTGATTTATGTGTAATTGCATATTAATTGATATTTGTTTACATTATGGTTATTCATATATTCTTTCGATTTTTTTATGAATATCTATCAAGGTTTTACATGATTTGAATCAAATATTACGAATTTGCATGATTTAACATAATCTATATTTTCAAACTTAGAATTCACTTATAGGTTAATATGATTTTGATACTATACTGATTAATTAATTATTTTGAGCTTTCTTATGATTCGATTATATGATTTTAAGATTATTTGACAAATACCCAAACCCGAATTAAGTTGATCCAAATTAAGATGATTTATGAATTCATATGGCATGGACTTGAGCATAAGATTTTGAACAAGACAATAACTATAAGTTTTAATCGATATTGGGTTATTTCAAGACCCCCTCTGAATTGTTCCAAATTTTTTCTATGGATCTATTCTTAAGTATAAGTTAAATATATTTTGACAAGCTAAGACCTTCTGAATTAAGTTGAGTTTTGATTATTCTGATTATGCATTGTCTATTTCCATGGGATTTTGACTTAGATTGAATAAGTTAGGAGCGAAGCTCCATCCAATGGGTCTTATATAAAACTTCTAATCTCATAACTATGTGCCATTGTAGGATAGTTTGATTTTGCCTTCTTTAGGATTTCCGATTTTTCCTTTTTAGGCCTTCTAACTAATGGATCCATCTAGTATTTCCATTTCCAGAGTTTACCTTGGCAAGTAGGCTTACTCTTTGGTCGGTGTAGAATATAACATCAGTATTCCATATTATAGCTCATATGATTTTGTCAGTTGTAGTTTTATTTTCACACCTATTTGCATATGCGCTTTCTTTGCATTATCATGGCATTACTTTACACTTTATTTTGAACTAATAATATTGTTAAAGCTTTGGAATTGGGCTTATCTGGTACGTATCCTTTGTCATTATATTTACTTGTTGCATTTCATACTTGCATACTTAGTACATTCTAAAGTACTAATTGTATTTTGCATACATGCTTATAATCATATAGAGACAGGTGATCTACCTTATCTTCCTCCTCGTGGATAAGTTGATCGTGAAGACTCTGAGCTTTTAGTGAGTTCCTATTCACCGGGAATAGAGACCTTATCTTCTTGCTTTAGTTGATATTTCAGACACTTTATGTATTTGTTTTATGACTTGTATTAAGGGGTCTAGGCTTGTATTTTTGGCTCTGTTTATTGTCTTTTGTTTAAAAGTATGTTTGGACTACTACTTCACTTTGATTATGTCTTAAACTATTAAGTTGAGCATCCACTTTTTGCTATGATTGGTCCCTTTAGGCCCATTCCCCTTTTCATATTGTCACTCATCTATTATTTATTATTTGAACCTATGAAGTGCATGTATGATCTAAGATTTGTCGGTGCTCACCCAAAAGAAGTCTCATATGCGCTCCTGAATCCCCAACTCAGTAATCGCAACCCATACCTAGACCTACACCATGGAAAGATACAAAAATGTAGGGGGTGAGTACAAAAGAAGGGAACCCAGTATGCATTATCAGATGACCGAGTAAAATAGTAAACATATATAAATCCCAAATATAAAGAGAATTGAAAAAGTGTAGCAAAACAAACTCAGATCAAGGCATAAGCATGCTTAGCAACCCTCAAACCACCACTGAGCCAACCAAGGAGGTGAACAATGATAATTTAACCAACCAAGTGATGAACATCGATATCACTGAGAAAAATTGCGTACGCTCACACCACAATTGCCCCCAACTGAGGCATACTGTTGTATGGAGGTGCAAGGCCCTAGTATCTATGCTTGTATACCAACTGGGCCCCCATAAGCCCACAAGGTACACCTGTGCACAATCTGATCAACCGAATCACAATTGAATCTAACTCCCGATATCATATGATCACAGGTCGGTTATACGTGGGTGTAAGGCCCTAGTGTCTAAGCCTAAATGCCTCTTATAATAAACTAAAAAAACTATTTATAATAACTAAAATATAAGTCCAAAACAAAATAAAAAAAACTAGATTTGGCAGGCATTACGAACGGGGTTATGGTTTATACAAAGTTCTATGGCCTGTACCTGGACTTCATAGTCTTCATTCTTCAAAACTGGCATCACTTCTACGATACCTTTCTACAGTCCATATTCAGACTTATGACTCGTATAGGGTTTCGTTTGACAGCTTTCCAAAAACTCCTTCAATTCTAATCCTCAAGGCATGAAACCTGATCCACGACTCGTATTGATGGATCATATGACAGTTCATGGATGCAACTTCAGAAAAATAGGCCCTTCACTAGATCTCGATCATGAAACTACTTTATGGCTCTTGGAAATTTCCACGGTTCTTAAAGTGCTTCATACTTCACCAAAAATTTAGCATTTGCAACACTTTGCCAAAAATCATGCCAAATCATATAATCCTGAAAAGTAAGCCCAAAAACACATCAAACTCATTAACATCACTTTAAGAACACATAAAATTCCATGTTTTGAGCATTAAAAGTACCCTATTTTGAAGCACATCAGTCCACCCCTAGATCATGCTTTGGGTGTGGATCTCCTGCTCATATGATTCGATAGTTCCTTAGGTAGACTCATTCATGGCTGCACCATTCATACTCAGTAGCAGAGGTCAGAGATCCAGCACGACTAGCCAAAGGTTTAGCCCCATAGGCTAGGGGTTGTGGTAAAGTTTAGACTGATAGAGGTGGACGTACGGGTGGTAGAGGAGCAATTAATATATCTACCCATTCTGGTGGTAGAGGGGCAGCTTCTATAAGTGGAGGTCAAGGTGGCCATTGTTATGCTTTTCTAGGCAGTCCCAAGGCTGAGGCATCTAATGCTATAATTGCAGGTATTGTTCCAGTTTGCCATCGCCCTGCATCTGTGTTATTCGATCCTGGCTCTACTTATTCTTATGTGTCTACATACTTCTCCTTGGCTTTTGACTTGCCATGTGATACTATGTTTGTGCCTATTCATGTTTCAACCCAGGTAGGTGAGCCCTTAGTAGTGGATTGGGTGTGCTGTCCTACCTTATGACCTTATCAGGCTATGAGACTTAGGTTGATATGTTTATTCTTGATATGATTGATTTTGATATAATATCTATTCTTGATTGTTATGCTAAGACTGTGACTTTGGCTATTCCAGGTAGATCGGGTACTGTATGGCAGGGTTCCATTGGATCCTATCCTAAAAGATTCATATGTTATATTCAAGCACGAAAGTTAGTAGAGCAGCGTTATCTTGCATATTTGGTTTTTATTCATGATACTGGTGTTGAGCCACCATTGATAGAGTCTATTCATATTGTTTGAGAGTTCATTGTTATGTTCTCTTCAGACCTAATAGGTACATTGACTTTTCCATTAATCTTGAGCCAAGAACTAAGACCATTTCTATTCATTCCTATTGTATGTCTCTGGCTGAGTTAAAGGAGCTAAAGGAGCAGCTCCAAGATCTCGTGAGTAAGGGATTCATATGCCCTAATATGTCTTAATGGGGTGCCTCTGTTTTGTTCGTGAAGAACAAGGATGGCTCTATGAGGTTGTGTATTGACTATAGGCAGTTGAACAAAGTGATAGTTAAGAACAAATATCCCCTCCCTAGTATTGATGATCTATTCGTCCAGCTTCAGGGTGTAGTCGTGTTCCAAGATTGACTTGAGATCCAAATATCATCACCTGAGGATCAGGGCCTCTAACATTCCTAAGAAACCTTTCTAGATGAGATATGGGCACTATGAGAGTTCTTTGTGATGTCCTTCGAGTTGACCAATGGCCCAGCCTCATTTATGGAGTTGATGAATGGTGTATTTCAACCATATTTGGATTCCTTTGTTATTGTTTTCATCGATGATATATTGTTTTACTCCAAGACCAAAGAGGATCACAAGAAGCACTTGAGGACTGTATTTCAGCGGCTTAGAGAGGAGAGGTTGTATGCCTGGTTCTCCAACTGTGAGTTCTGGCTAAGTTCGGTGGCATTTTTGGGTCATATTGTGACTACAGAGGGTATTCAGGTTGATCCAACAAAGATTAAGGTGGTTTAGGGATGGACTAGACCCACTTCAGCCACTGAGATTCGTAGTTTTGTGGACCTAACTAGTTATTACATATGATTTGTTTAGAGCTTCTCTTCTATAGTAGCCTCATTGAGTAGGTTCACTCAGAAGAATGCTCCATTCTTGTGATCGGATGAGTGTGAGAAGAGCTTCCAAAGCTTAAATATTTGTTGACTAAAACTCCTATCTTGACATTGCCAGAGGAAGGTGTTGACTTCACAGTCTATTGTGATGCATCTGGGGCTGGATTGGGTAGAGTCTTGATGCAAAAAGGGAAGATGATAGCTTATGGTTCTAGACAGTTGAAGGCTCACGAGAAGAACTATCTCATCCATAACTTAGAGTTGGTAGCAGTTTTGTTTGTATTGAAGTTGTAGAAACACTATTTGTATGGGGTTCATTGTGACATATTCACCGATCATTGTAGCCTACAATACATATTCAACCAGAAGGACCTGAACTTGAGATAGAGGAAGTGGATTGAGCTTCTAAAGGATTATGACGTGAGTATTTTATATCACCCGAGGAAGGCCAACATGGTGGCGGATGCTTTGAGTAGGAAAGCTTCTAGCATAGGGAGTCTAGCAGCTATTCAGGTCGAGGAATGACCCTTGGCTAGAGATGTTCAGAAACTAGCCAATGGATTGATGAGATTACATATTTCAAACCAAGGTAGAAGGCCTGCTTCTATTGAGGCTCACTCATCTTTGATGGATCAAATTCAGGCGAGGCAGTTTGAGGATGAGAAGTTATGGCAGATTCACGACAAGGTGGTTAGAGGGGAAGGTAAGGAAGGCAAGAGTGATTCTAGGGGAGTTTTGAGGATTGGGAGTTGTATCTGTGTGCCCAAGGTCGGTGATTTGATCAGATTTATACTTGAGGAGGCTCACTGTACTAGATATTCTATTCATTCGGAGGCAGCAAAGATGTATCATGACCTGATTCAGCATGATTGGTGGTGCACCATGAAGAGAGACATATCAGAGTTTGTAACCAGGTGTTTGACATGACAACAAGTCAAGTGTGAGCACTTGAGGTCGAGCGGAGAGCTTCAGGAGAAGCCTATTCCTGAGTGGAAGTGGGAGTGCATTGTCATGGACTTTGTGTTGGTTTACCTCCTAGAGTCAGGGGTTTTGACTCTATTTGGGTAGTGGAGGATCAGTTGACCAAGTCTATCCACCGGTCAAGGTGAAGTATACAGCTGAGAGACTGGACCAGCTTTATATCAGTCAGATTGTGAGACTCCACGGAGTCCAGGTGTCCATTGCATCAGATCGAGGGTCATTGTTTACTTCACACTTTAGGAGGGCCTTACATCATGGGCTAGGTGCCCGTTTGGATTTGAGTACAGCTTTTCACCCCCAGATAGATGGCCAGTCTAAGAGGACTATTCAAGTGCTAGAAGATATGCTTCGATCCTGTGTCATTGATATTGTGCTAAATAGGACTAGCACTTGGCCTTGGTGGAGTTTGCATATAACAACATTTATCATTTCAGCATTCAAATGACTCCATTTGAGGCTTTATACGGCCGGAGGTGTAGATCACCCATTGAATGGTTTGACATGGTGGCGATGGTGAGCATGAGTGTTGATATGTTGAGAGATGATCTAGAGCAAGTCCGATTGATTCAAAGTAGATTGGTGACAACCCAGAGTTGTCAAAAGAGCTATGCGAATAGGCGGATTCGACCGTTAAAGTTCATGTTTGGTTAAAGGTTTTACCCTTGAAAGGTGTTGTGAAATTCGAAAAGAAGGGCAGGCTCAGTCCGAAGTTCATTGGTCCATTTGAGATTCTAGGCAAAGTGGGAGAGATGACTTGTAAACTTTCTTTGTCACCCAACCTATCTTTAGTCCATCCTGTGTTTCATATTTCAATGTTCTGACGTTATGTTCTGGATGAGTCTCATGTGATTTTCATGGATTCAGTTGAGTTGAGCCCTGATTTGACCTATGAGGAGCAGCTAATTGTCATTTTGGATAGACAAGTGAGGAAGTTAAGGACTAAGGAGATTTCCTTAGTAAAGGTCCAGTGGAGTCATAGGCCCGAAAATAAGGTTACATGGGATATAGAGTCTAATATGAGTGCCAGATACCCTCAGTTATTTGAGCCTTCAGGTATGTCCCTTATCTCATGTTCTAGGACGAACATGGCTTTTAGTAGTGGATGATGTAATGACCTTGAAGGTTATTTTTGACTAAATTACCATTTTGTCCTTGTCGAAAGTTACCTTGAGTCATTTTTATCAAGAAGTTGAATTTTGAAAACCTTGTAAAAAGTTGGAGTTTTGCTAAAGAAAGGGTTTTTAAAGGCTTAAAGTTGGAAATTTTGAGTTTTGGGGTCATTTTGAGTTTCGAGTGTTAGATTGTGATTCTATCGATTCCACTAGTTTCGAAATTCCAAATCTAGTCTAGGGGAACTTGCAGAACTGAATTTGAAGTTAAACAGAGATTCTAGGCCCAAAGTTGCATTTTCAGTTCATTTTGGATCATAAATTTGACTTTGATCAACATTCGAAGTTTGAAGGCTCGGATCGAAATTTCATCAGCTCCAACGATTCCGGATGGTGAAACTAACGCTATAAATGACTTTGTTGTAATTGTTTAGAACTTCCATGAATATTTGAGTTTTGAGTATGAAACTAGTTTTGATCTTTCTCAGATTTCGAGGCAAGGAGGTTCCGAATTCAAATTCTGACGGTTTTGTTGAGTTCAGAACGTCATTTCTGGTAAGATTCCATGTTTGGTTTGTGTTCACGAAATTCAAAATGAATTCCGAGGGTCCAATTCATGTTTTTATTGAAGTTCAACAGTATCTGGTGCCACCTACTTTGTTCTCTGCGTTCGCGGGAGTGAGCCGATGTTCACGGAAGTCTAACCTGAATGACCTCCGGGCGGGGCACTGTGGGGTGAACCTCCGCATTCACAGACTGAAGGTTGATGCTCCGCATTCACGGATTGTTGTCTGCGTTCGCGGAGTATTTCTTTTGCCTAAACAGTGACCAGTTTTCAAAGATGTGTTTTATTCATTTTACACCATTTTTAACAATTCAAGCTTCGTTTTAGAAAGGGATTTCAAAGTTTTTCAAGGCAAATCGTTTAGGTAACTATTTTATAACGTATTTCATTGATTTTCAATTATTAATTTATGTTTTTAGCTTCTAAATTTGGGATTTTAATGATGGAATTTGGGATTTTTCGAATTTTGATTTCTAAATTTTAATTGATGATTTCAACCTCATCTTGACTCCATTTTCGAAATGATTTTCACCGTTGAACTCCTTGTTACTTGGGGAATATTTTTATATATTAATTTTCATATTCCGCCTACTTTTTCTGGCATGAAAGTTTTTATCATTTTTACCTTTTTACTCCGAATTGATTGATTTTAGTGTGATTAAATTCGTTATGTGATTGTGATGCTATATTTGAATAGATTTTGGTGATTCAAAATATCATAGAAAGGGAAGGGCGTAGTAATTGTTGGTGGGCTGAAATCCTCATGTTAGAGTAGTGTGAAGTTAGATAAAATTTGGTAAATTTTGAAAATAAATTAAATGGTATAGGACAATTAAATTTAGCAAATTTTCGCTTGTGGAAGTGGCAAGATAAATTGTTAGTTGTTGAATTGTTAATTAAAATTTTTTAATTAGTGATTAAGAAACAACTGTTGAAATGCTAACTAGAAACAGTTAATTAGTTATTGAGAGGCTAATTTGCGAACTCTTTTTGTTATGATTTTATATTTTTCATATTCTCTCATATAATAGACGGCTAAGTTGAGCAGCTCAGGGTTGTCGTGCCTACTTCAGCTGCTTGAAGCAGGTGGGTGACTACTGAACTGCTTGGCTTGACGGTTCAAGTTTGACATCTTAAATCCAATGTTTCGAGATCGAACCTGAATAGCACTAATTTTTTACTCTGCTTTGCGCTCCTCTATTTCCTTCTACTTCAGCTGCTTGAACCAGATTGGTGATTATAACGTGACTGCTTAATTTTACGATTGCTATTAAAGTGTCTACTTAATTTTACTGTGTTATTTCTATTAATTATTATTTAATTATTTCTACATCTACTTCAACTATGAAATTACAATAATGTGTCTGCTTAATTTTACGATAGCTATTAAAATGTCTACTTAATTTTATTGTGTTATTTTTATTAATTGTTATTTAATTAATTTTTAATCTACTTTTACAATAACGTGTATTTTTTATTTTGCGGCTATTAAAGTGTCTACTTAATTTTACTATATCATTTTTATTAATTATTATTTAATTATTTATTCATCTACTTCAATTACGAAATTTAATGTGTCTATTCAATTTTACTATATCATTTCGATTAATTAGTATATAATTATTTCTTCGTCTACTTTAACTATGAAATTACAATATCCCATAATAAATTATTTTCTTGTGCCTGACTATAACATATTTGCTTAATTTTACAGTGACTATTAACATGTCTACTTAATTTTACTATGTCATTTCTATCAATTATTATTTAATTATTTCTTCATCTACTTCAACTAAAAAATTATAGTATTACCCGTAATAAATTATTTTCTCATATAGGATGTCACACCCCACCCTGGGGTCATGACCAGTGCCCGGTAGGGGCACGTAAACACATACTAAACTAAATTCCTTTATAACCTAGTCTGGAATTCTACCGAAATTTCGGCAGAGTTTCCTCTGTTTTATTGACTAACCGCACC
>JAABOM020111647.1:0-24136 GCA_011800125.2 Solanum clarkiae | reverse complement strand
TTGGGCTTAACCCACTTCATAATTTCCATAATAATCTAATGTCATGAATGCAAATGCCATGAATGATGTGAGGAAAGTATGAATAATTAAGATTCAATCTAAAATCAACATTATAAGATGAAATTGAAGTGAAAACATAATTAAAATCACATTTAAAATCACAACATAATCACCCATGGATAAATAAACCTTAAAAGGGATCATGCATGGTCATAATCTCATAGATTTAATGTCATTCATGATATTATGATTTAAATCAAATTAAAATCATCAAATATGTTCGTCCCATTAATAGAATTTTAGGAATCATTATATTTAAAACCCCAAATTAAAGTATTCAAAATTCATGTTGATTTCTTGAAAATAATTTGGGTCTCCTTGATTGGATATAACCAAATATCAAAACCCACATATCTTCAAAAGATGAAGAGCACCTAAGAGAAAAATTTATAAAGAATTGAATGTGTCTGGATTCCCAAGTTGAAAATCTTCAAGAACTCTTGAGAGGGTTTGAGAGAGTCTTTTGAATACGAGAGAGTGAGTGTGAATACTTTGAATAGGGTTTTAGATCTTTAGAAGGTCATTACATAGCATTGGACATCCCAAAATACTAGTAGAAATAACTAATTTAGGGAAACGCCATTAATGAAATGAAATTTTAAAATCCCATATATACCTCTGCCCAGACGAGTTCTATAAAAGCGGGCATAACGTCTTCTTCCGAACTCTAAATGAGGTGAAATCAAGTGCGTTGGTAAGATAATCCAAAGAGCTTTAATGAGATAGTTCATGGGCCACCTAGTTCATTTTGTGCTAAGATATATGCCCATTTAAAGTTGACACTTCTATCAGTACTTGTGAGAAACTTAACCAATGGGATTCCTTTGAAGTTGGCTTGATGTAGGAGACTCATGATGACCTCAAACAACATAAATAAGCCTTATTTGAAGGCTTTCAGGTGAAATTAGCTTGAGCTTGAAGGTCCCACACTTAGATTATTTTTTGAGCCAAAAGTAAGTCATACAGTTAGGCCACACGGGCTGTGGGGTCCTCTTTCGTGTGCTACATGGTCCAAAAACTTTTGAAAAATAAAATTCCAAGCTCTAACGAAATCGTACAATACCTAGGTCATTACATCATCTCCCCATTGGGAATATTCATCCTCTAATGTGGTAGAACAAGGCTTGAGAGGCTTGACCTTGAACATGAAACTTCTAAACACAAGGTACAATGCATAATTCATCATTTTAAAACCATCAAGTCATTAAAACTCATATCAAAACATATTCAAATCATTTTAAACATCGTAGAACTAAATCATTTTCGTGCACATGTACGCATATCATGTCATGAGAATCAAGAGTGAAAGAATTAGGACCATTGATAATGTGAAGAACCTAATATCATAGGCTTGAGTAGATTGGAAATGGTAGAGATATCGTTGCATGACACTTGATGCCATTCCCACATAGCACTTTCCACATGTTGATTCCTCCAAAGAGTTAAACCAAAGCCAAATCCTTGTTACGAAGTCGCTTCACTTGTCTATAAAAAATTTCCACCAAAACTTCCTCATAATTCAAGTTCTCTCCAAGCTCAACACCTTCCTAAGGCACCATAGAACTAGTATTACTAACCAATTTCCTCAACTTAGACACATAGAAAATATAACGATTAGAACTCAAATCCGAAGGCAAACCCAATCTATATGCCACATTCCCAAACAGCTCAACAATCTCATAAGGGGCCTACATACCGAGAACTTAACTTGCCCTCCTATCCAAAATGCATCACACTCTACCTAGGTGAGACCTTCACATACACCCCAACCACCAACACAAAACTCAAGGTCCCTTTTTCCAACATCCAAAGAAGGCTTTTGATGACTTTGAACCACCTTCAACTTTTCATAACCAAATTCGGGCCTATAGAAGTCATTTCATCAAACACAAACCATTCCACCAAAGAGCTATACCTTCTAACACACAAAGCCCCAAATGGTGCCATACAAATACTAGCATGAAAGCTATTGTTGTAAGCCAACTCAATAGGTGGTAGGTGATCACCCTAATTAACCTTGAATTCCAACACACAAGACCTCGACATGTCCTCCAAAGTTTGAATTGTCCTCTCGACTTTCCCAACAGATTGACGATGAAAAATAGTACGTACTCAACTTTACCTAAGGGCCAAGCCCCCTTTGAGATGATTTCCGATAGTGAGAAGTAAGTTGGGCACCACAATTCAACATAATAAAAGTAGGTATACCATCTTGTCTAACCAACTCCAAATTGTGAGTATTCTCACCTAATAAGAAGTGAGCCGACTTAGTCATCCGATCAATAATACTCCAAATTGAATCGAATTGCTTTCAGGTTCGAGGCAACCCAACCACAAAATCCATATTCACCTCTTTCCACTTCTATGTAGAATTTTCAATATCTTAAGTCAAACCTCCAGGTACTTGGTGTTCTACCTTCGTCTATTGACAATTAGAGCATTCGAATACAAACTTGACTACATCCTTCCTCATACCATGCAACCAATACACTACTCTCAAACCTTAGTACCTCTTAGTAGATCTCGGGTGAATAGAATAATGAGAGTTATGGGCTTTACTCATGATCATATCCTTAAGACCGTTAATGCACGAAACACAAAATCAATATTGGTAACGAATTATACCATCTCCCTCTTGGGAGAAAATCTCTATCTTCTTTTTGGTGACCAAATTCTTCAAATCAACCATCGGTGGATCTTGATCTTGGTTAGCCTTAACATTAACAACCACAAAAGCTTCAGCCCCATTTTGAACATTAATATCTCCATCAGTAGAGCCAACCAACCTAACACCTAATCTAGCAAAACTTTAAACATCTTTTTGCCAACTCTTCCTACCCTCCACCCACATAAGCCACATTTCCCATAAATAGTCCACTAAGAGCATCAACTACAATATTCGCCTTGTCAAGATGATATTGTACAACCATGTCATAGTCTTTAAGGAGATCCAACCTTCTCCTTTGCCTCAAGTTAAGATCCCTTCGAGTGAACACATATTGTGAACTCTTGTGATCAGTGAAAACATCAACATGCACCTCATACAAATAGTGTCTCCACCTTTTCAAGGCAACCACCACCGCCGCTTACTCAAGATTATAAGTTGGGTAAATATGCTCATACACCTTTAATTACCTTGACACGTAGGATATCACCTTACCGTGTTGCATAAGTGCATAACCCAAGCCAATGCAAGAAACATCACAACACATCACTACCCCATTTAAGCTGCCCGGTAAAGTCAAAATAGGGGCCGATGTAACCCGAACTTTCAAAGTCTAAAAATACTTCTCACATTCATCTGTTCTCCCAAACATAGCCTTCTTTTAAGTTAATCCTAATCAATGGAGATAGAATAGATAAGGAACCTTCCACAAACCTTCCGCCATAATCAGCCAACACAAGAAGCTCCCAAATACCCAAAGGACCAAGCTTGTCAAATAATGCACATATTTTACCAACTCTCTTTTTGCTCCATCTATAAGGCCAATTATAACATCTTTCCTGCCTAGATTGCCTTATGTGCCTATAGTAACTCTCCTTATTTGATAGAGTGGGATGGAGATAAGAAATCTTAAGACATGTTTTAATGCATGATATGAATCATGAAAAAGTGAAAAATTTCCTAAAATGCCTGTAGCCTCCTTCTCATAGATGTGGCATGCTTCACACCTATGAATAAGACTCAACTTTATGCGGCATGTTAGACACCGAGGACTATTTATAAACCTAGTGCTCTGATACTATCTCCGTCACAACCCAGACTTGGGTCTAGGGGTGATATTGCGAATGGGAACTCAAGAGTCTCCAAACAAGCCTCATAGCATCCGTTCACACATCATGGGTTTGGAAATGCATACGAAATAGTAAACGCATAATTCTAAGGGATGGGAAATTAGCACTCACGCTATGTGGACATCATAGGGGATAGGGATTAGCATAGATTCACATAGTACATAGCACATACGAAGTAAGAACTAAGGGGTGGTAAGTATTACTCACTCTATGGGGGAAATACAGGACTAAGGATCTTCCACATTTCCATGTCAAACATACATACTCATCATAATTCTAAAAATCAACCCATAATAGCCATATCGAATAAATACCCATAAACATAAGCTCCAAATACAACACATAATACGTATTCGTACAAGATGTCTAATAAGGCCTCTAGTCATAAGATAGGACAAGGGCCACGACACATCTCGGGCTCACCTTCAAAGTAAATAATATAAACAAAAGCATCATAGGTACAGGAATGGTGACTTGTCCTAGGAAGGTAGGAATCACCATATAACTATCTCAAATCTACTCTAGTCGTCAAACGGTAAATGCAGGTAATCTCTGGTCCCAACATGGTAAAATCATGTAGGCAAAAGTATGTATTAGTACTTTTTAATGTACTAAGTATGCAAAATGCAATGCATGCAACTTACTAAAACCTGCATACGATGCAAGATGAAGAGAGCACATAATATAGAAAGATATTTAAATCAAGGAATGTTATAATATTTAAATCAAGGAATATAATATAACAAGATGCTATGAAATTCATGATGCAAAAAATGCAAATGATGCTCATATATATAGTAAGGACGTGACCTCTACCAACATGAGTAAGACCAAGCGAGCTATTACTTGGAATCCCGATGGAATCCCCTCATCGATAAAGAGGTGGTCTACTTGCCAAAGGTAAACCATACTTTACCTTACGTGAACACATCCAATTTCATATTAAGTAGCCTTCCATACGAGAAAATATCCCATTTCGGATAGGATTTCTAAATATAACATATCATATCACATTATACTTCATCTTACGAGAATCCATCTCATTTCATATGAAGTAACCTTCCTTACGGCAACACATCCCATGTCGGATAGCATTTCACATAATCTATGTTAGGCACATAGTTCTAGGAAAGAGAGCACTCCATCAATCCATCGGTGGTAAGTCATCATCCTACAAGAGTACTCATAATATACATACATGCTTTCAAAGAGGAGTAAGACTCGTGAATTCATTTCAATGCATTCTTAGGCTTAAATACCAAACACCACTCATAACAATTCATACTTAGGCTCAAATGCCAAAACGTAGTTCATAGTCATAATACTCATGCATAGGAATAGCTCATTCATACATACTTAATGGTGCAAGCACCCATAATGCTCAAAGAGCCATAATAATAGATATGTATATGATCGCATTCTTTTCATAACTGTAATCATATCAAAATCATTTCATGAAATATAATTAGGATTAACCCACTTCATAATTTCTATAATAATCCAATATCATGAATACAAATGTCATGAATAATGTGAGGAAAATATGGGTAATTAAGATTCAATCTAAAATAAACATTACAATATAAAATTAAAGTGAAAACATAATTAAATTCACATTTAAAATTAAAACATAATCACTCATGTATAAATAAACCTTAAAAGGGGACATGAATGGTCAGAATCTCATTGATTCAATGTAATTCTTGATATTATAATTTAAATTAACTTAAAATCATCAAATAAGTTCAACCCATTCATTAATAAAATTTTAGGAATCATAATATTCAAAACTCCAAATTAAAATATGCAAAATCATATAGATTTCTTGAAAATAGTTTGGGTCTCCTTGATTGGAAGTAATCAAGTATCAAAACCCACATATCTTCACAAGATGTATACCAAGAGAAAAATTGATGAAGAAATGAATGTGTCTTGATTTTCAAGTTGAAAATCTTCAATAAGTCTTGAGCGAATTTGAGAGAGTGTTTTGAATGAGGGAGAGTGAGTGTGAATAATTTGAATAGCATTTTAGGTCTTTAGAAGATCATTATATAGCATTGGAGATCCCAAAAGACAAATAGAAATAATCAAATTTATGGAAACACTAAGAATGAAATGAAATTTCAAAATCCCGTATATAGCCCTGCACAAACAGGTTATCAAAAACGGGCATAACATCTTCATCCTAACTCCAAATAAGGTGAAACCAAGTGCGTTGGAAAGCTAATTCAAAGAGCTTTAATTTAATAGGTAATGGATCACCCAATTCATTTTGTAATAAGAGATATACCCTTTTAAAATTGACCCTTCTATCAGTACTTGAGAGAAACTTAGCTAATGGGATTCCTTTGAACTTGGCTTGATGTAGGAGAGTCATGATGGCCTCATACAGCATAAATAATCTTGTTTTGAAGGCTTTCAAGTGAAATTAGTTTGACCTTGAAGATCCCACACATAGAATATTTTTGAGCAAAAAGTGAGCCATACGGTTGGGCCACACAAGCCGTGGGTCCTCCTTGGAGTTCTACTTGGTCCAAAAACTTCTAAAAAATGAAATTACAAGCTCCAACAAACTCGTACAATATCCAGCTTGTTACCTGCTCACATCACCATTTTGAAATCAAGGCTCTAGACTCAATTCCTAGATTCATTCATGCAATCTTTTATATAATAACATACAGGTTTTAGCTAGTAACTCAAGAAAAATATTTAACTAGTAAAATCAAGTTTATAATGATCATCAACATATGAAATACATAGAAATGTATATAATACAAGAAAACATGAATAAAGACTCAATATGATAATTTATCAATCTGTCTCACTCAAGGAGCACATGAAAGAACAATCTCATGCTTTAAGTTAGCCTTACATACTTGGTATGGAGTTCGACAATCAATTTTGCAAGAATTCATCCTCGATTCTCTTGAACCCTTGCTCTTCCTCTCTTTTCCTTAGCCCTAGTCTTCGTTAGATGTTTAGAAAGGCTTAAGAATGGGTGTTAGAACAATGTTTATGCTCAAAACAACCTATTTTGATCATGTCTTAAGTTTAAGGGGTTGGAAAAAGTCTGAAGTGCCCCTTTCAAAAAACTTAAATTTTTTTCTTCGGAGTACCAAGTCTGCGTCATGAACTTGGTCAATTTTTGGGATTTTCATTAAAAATTTTCTGATCAACTTTTCTAATACCATGGAAAATATTGGGATCACAATCAAGCGTAAGTCTGCGACGCAGACATATCATGCACTTATTTGGAATTGTGTCTTTGCATCAAAAATTTATCTTTTGATCCAGTTGCTCTAATAATCAACCAAGACTATTTTCCACAAACTTTTCATGTTGATCACATTTTCGACCTCGAATTTGCCAACGGAGTTTGGGAAGACGCATTATGCGAGCGTCCTTCTTCTAGGGGTATTTTGGTAATTTTACCGGGTGTTACAACTATAGTTTCTAACGATATTTTTCTATTTTCTATACAACTTAATGATTGTGAGATAAAATAAAACTAGGATAAAGTAAATTTGTAATGGGTATACTTATAGATAATAGGCATATTGATCTAAAATCCACTTGAATATGCTGATAAAATTCATTTTAAGAATGAGATAATTTATTAGTAATTTAAATGAGTATTAAATTAGTATTTAATGACTTTCCTGAACATATGAAATTATCAACTTCATCTATCCATTTCATTTTAGAAGATGCGAAAAGACATGTAAGATCTTATTCTGATTTTATATATTTGTTTCTTCATTTATAAATTTTATTATCTTTATAATTATATATTATGCCTTGTTTTTCTTTTTTTTAAAAAATATTCTCTTCATGATGCTTGTTTGAAGGAATAAAAATATTGTTCAACTTTTGATTGCTATTTTGGTCTTTGAACTTTAAATGTTAAAGCATTTCCACTTATAAATGTAACATATAGATAACAGAAAATTCAATCAACATCACTAATAACTAGTTTTATTACATTATTTTGCTTCACAACGAATTTGGCAGGTACAAGTGCTTTGTTTATCTCCTGACGGAGCGCAAATACAACCATGAGGCATCGCATACGCTCCCCATTGAGCCAAAGCTAGTTCCAAACAATTAATATTAGCGCATACATCATTATCTGTCAAAGTTCCTGGGCAAAATTTAATATCTTCACGTGATACAAAATAATGAGAAGACTACACATTAATTGATATGAACAAAACAAATCTATAATGAAAATAAACATTCAAACACATATTAGTAGATAAAATAATTCCATATACATTGAAGTGAAAAATCATACCTAGTGAATTGCCAAATAAAGTGAAGAATATTGTCATAGAGAAAAGAAAAGGTATAGTAAAACTCTTCATGTTTTCTTCATCGTTGAACTTTTGTATGAATTGGTGATCCCATTTGTGACACTTATACAGGGGCTGAAGGAAGATATGAAATTATGATATGTTTTCATATAAGATTAATTAATCTGTAATTTTTAAATTACTTACCCATAAAATACAAATATTTTTATGGAACTAGTTTAAATAAGGTTGGTAAATCTTATCTGTAAATTACTTGTTATAAGAAATTATAGTATGTTAAAATAAATTAGTAAATCTCTATATTTAAAATTTGCTAAAAGAATACATATAATATTTTTTGTATTTGCTCAAGTAAAATTAAATCACTAGGTATATTATTGTTGTTGTTCAAACAAAATAAGCAATCATATAATATGAAGTCATTTGAAAACAAAAATAGTCTCAAAGTAGCTGTTTTGTGCCAATCAAGTACCTGCCAAGATAATAATAGTATGCATAGATTACCAAATTTTAATTTTTTTTATGTCATTTATAATATATGTTATTTATGTTGATGCTTTTTTTAAGGTAGAATACTTCGAAACTCTTTCAAAGTTGACATGTGCCCTATAACGTTCATATATATTAATGTTGAAATTTTGAGTTTATAAATTCTTTAAAAATATATGTATTAGATTCTTGATAAATTATTTGTACATAGTAAATAGATTTTTTTAAGATTATAAATATAAGATCTACGTCAAAAATATTAAATTTTGTTGAATTCATAGGCAGTAGATTGACTTTGCTCTTTAATAATGCACACTCAATAATGAAAATGTGAGTTTCATACCAGGACTATTACTCATTAGATTGAGACGCATACCTCTTTCTTTTGTTATACTCTTATGATGGTTGTGTATATCATACTTCCTTTTTAAAAAAGAAAAATTCATAATGACATTCCACATGGACAAAATATTCTATCTAAAAAATTGATAAATTTTAATATTAGTTAAAAATTTAAAATAAATGTATCACTATCTCCCACAAAATTAAAAGTTAAACTTGAAATATTTTCATACTACATTACACGACCTACTCCCACTTATCTCCTTCCCTTCCCCTCCCCCAACCCTAATTTTTTAAATTTTTTTAAATAAAAAAGTTCCCCTCCCCAACCCCCAATATTTTTGAATAAAAAAGTTCTTATTTCATCCCCCAGCTCCCGCCCTTCCAAATATTTTTAGATATCATTTTATTTTTCCAAAAAAACAATTCCTACTCCACCCTACCCCACTTATTTATATTCGGTATACGAGTAAAAAAAATGTAATGACCCTCTTGCGTATTTCTTCCTTTCTATATATTTTTTGCATCGGTTAGAGCCTACCCTTAGCGACCGCAAGTCTTTTGTAACTTGCTGGCGCTAATAGTTTGGTCACATGGTTGCTCATTTGAAAGTTGTATAGTCTTTTGCATTATAGGCCTATTTAAAGTTGGAAAGTGAGTTTAGCAATAAAGTCTAAGTAAACAGCCTCTGAAAGGAATTTCGATAGTTCAATCAACTCTAGAGTGACCAAACTAGGCTAAGACCATGTTCATTTAGAGTAACGGGGCTTTCAATATTAGTTTATACCGAGCTTTGTATTTAAACCTTCAAAATAGGCCAATAATTGACTTTAATAAATATTCTTGGTAAATGTTCCTGAATGGAAATTTTGACATATGGTTAGCTCCATAATGTCGAGTTTGCTTTAAATTGGCCTTTTGTTTGATTCCCAAGGCTTTAAGTGCATTTTTAGCCACTCAATGGGAATTATGTAATTGTGAAGTAAGAAAGTTGGACCCATTATCATGCCTCGGGAGGGTATCCAAGATGTTGGCTGACACTCAGAGACTATTGCTAGTCCCCAAGTAAACCCCTTGACTTCATGACGATTGTTCAATCATTCAAATTAGCGGAAGACTTAAAATAAAGTAACATTATGATGGAAAATCCAATAAACATTCTATGTCAATGAATGAAAATTGTAGGCCAACAAAATCAAACTCAACATCTATGACATAAGAGTGAATTTAAAGAAAACTCAACCAAAAAAAGGACTTCAAGATCAATTCATCATTTTCTAGTATATGAAGCATCTATCACATGTCTAGATGGTGCTAATGATAGGTATACTGCAAATCTAAACAAAACTAAATAAAACAGAAAAGAAATATAAGTGGTATCC
The DNA here is from genome assembly GCA_011800125.2 of Solanum clarkiae. Classification (NCBI taxonomy): domain Eukaryota; kingdom Viridiplantae; phylum Streptophyta; class Magnoliopsida; order Solanales; family Solanaceae; genus Solanum; species Solanum clarkiae. The sequence continues at coordinate 13,755 of JAABOM020111647.1, read as the reverse complement.
TTCGAATACAAGGGAGGACTCACCAGTCAGCTGTAGGAAGATAAGACCTTCAATGAAGCGCCTGTTGATGATCTCGAGTACCTATCTCTACATCATGAAAAAATGCAGACCCAAATGAATGTCAGTACATGGAATGTGAAAGTATATAAAATAGTTGGAAAAGAAAGGATATAGTAAAAGATACTCAACTCAAACATTAACACATCTCAGGCATCGACTCAACATAAGAGACAACTCAAAAGTTAAGGAACTCAATCATTACATTAGGATACTGTCATGAACTATCTAGGAGTTTCACTAACCGACAACCTTCACCTATGGGCTGGTGATGATACAACGAAGCAATGTCGTTGCCACATCTATTCAGTACCTTGCCAAGGTAAAGGACATCCCATCGGTGAATCTATAAATAATAACATTAAGTTTTATTTTTGGGACAAAAGGGAAACATTCATTTTCATGGTTCAATCCTCTCCTACACTGGCTACGTAGTTATTGAGTTTGAGTTGTTGTTTACTCTTACTTAATTCGGTGCTCAATAATCCTCCCAAAACTAAACATGCTCATAAGACATCAACTATTTGGTTAACTCATCTAACTAAAGTAGTCTCATTGGACATTTGTAAATTTAATTCGTCACAACCCGTTGGTTAGGAACATTATGTTAAGATTAGTTCATGACTTTGAAGACTCTAAGAACATCAAGTTCCATCAACATCATCATCAGCACCCTCACATTAAGATTACAATTATAATCATTTGCACATTCATGCTGTCAAGGATCTAGACTCATCTCCTAGTTCATTCTTGCAAATTTTAATAAATAAAAACCTAGGGTTTATGTTCAACATAGGGACTAAAAACCATTTATTCAAGAAACAAGTTTATAGGAATCATCAGTTATACAATATAAGAAAAATAGGTTAAACATTACAGATATTTTCAAAGAATATGCAATCATGGGAACATCAATGTCATCATAGCTCATCCTATCAAAATCATGGTACACATAGAAGAATAATCTCATGCTTTGGGTTATCCTTACATACCTGGAATGAAGACGACCAATCAACTTTGCAAGAAATTAGCCTTAATTCTCTTGAACCCTAGTATTTTCTCCTCTTCTTCGCTTAAGGTCTTGTTACTTCCCTAGCACGTACAAGTGTACATGGTCAACCATGTAATATAGTGGCTCTAAAAGAGCCAAGATATCGAACACAAAGGACTTCAATGAGTTCTCAGTTATAAACAAAACATGAATATTCAATACGTGTTAAGTCAAGAAAAGTGATTTTTACTTACTTCTACTAAAATATTTAAAATTAGCTAAACTACAATTAAATGATTGCAAGATGTATATCAATTTATGGGAGATTTCAAGATTATTATCATTTTGACGTATGCTCTAGCTTCAATGATTATGATTACTCCTGGGTTTTCTAATTACTGATTCAAAGGGTTTAATTTACCGTGCAGGGTTCTATGCATCTACTTAGCCTATTCTCATTGACAGCCTAACTACATCATTAAGCAGGGATAGGCATGATCACTGAAAATACATTACAACTATCTTCCTCTATTTAAACTAAGTGAAGTGGATGGGTATGTTTCACAAGTATCCCATACACGAATCATCTAGTCTCCTAGACAAAAAAGCTCCCTATACCCTGTGTTCTATCTACCCCAACATCTTTCAAATCTAGAGTAGACAAGAAATGTGTTCCATGGCTGGCTAGACTATGAAACACAGATAAATGAAATATAGGAGTAATTATGTGAAAATTCATTCATAATTCATAAAAATCAATGTCTAGAACATAATCTATGGCTACAATCCCAGACTATGAGAGATTAGCCACTCATTGACTATATCAAACACATAAACAATCTAAAAAACATACAAGAATGGATTTAGAAGGAAGAAAAGCAAACCAATTTAACTATAAAATGGAGTTTACATTGTCTCTCCTTTGTTCCCAGCAATATTCAATTATGAACTAATGTCTAAAACCTATATTTAAACCTAAATATCCTATTTCCCAATTTTTCCCTTACATCTTCGAAGTCTGCAACAAAGACTTCTCTTCCCAAAATACATTTTTGCAAATCTTGCTTAACGGACTAATTTTGAATCTTCTGCTATCAAGTTTGCAATAAGGACTTGTTCTCCACATGTGTTTTTCCTTCTTGTTTTCCTTTCCAAATCCATTACCCTCCCGCATTGGTCCGCAATGTGGACTTTCACACTTTTCATGGATTGGCTAAATCTTTATGCTCCATTGAACAGTTGCATCCTTCATCTTTGTTCGGCCATGACCCTGGTCGTGCACATCTAATTTAAACCCTAAAAATGTCATGACCTAGGTCTAGGGTCCAAGAGTGACATGGCGAATGAGAACCGAGATTCCCCAAACAAAACTCAAGGTGTTCACATTCACATCATCAGTTCAGAAGTATATAATGAAGTAGTAAACACATAGTTTGAAGGGATAGAAAAGTATGACTCATGTTATAAGGTTATTATAGGGATATGGATTAGCCTGATCCGCATAGTACATAACACATAAGAACTAAGCGGTGGGTAAGTATGACTCATGCTATGGGAATAGTAGCGGGCTTAAGATATTCCATATATCCACAATTCATCATAATCAAATCATCATGATAACAACATCCAATAGATAGCCATAACCATAATCGAGAAGTAGAAAACATAGCATATAACCGTACAAGAGTTAACATGTCATTCAGTAATGCCTCTAAGTCATGGAATAGGACGGGGCCCAATACATGTCCCAGGCTCACCCTCAAAATTAATATAACATAACCAGAAGCAACATAATAGGTAGATAGATGATGGATTGTTCTTGGATGATAGGATTCACCAAAACAACTTTCACAATCAAACCAACCAACAAATGATGGATGAATGTAGCTTTCGGTCCATATATGGTTAGATCATATAGGCACATGTATGCATTATTACTTTGAATGTACTAACTATGTGGGCAACCAATGTATATGAACTTATCAAACCTGCATTCAACGCCAAATTATAAGGGCACATATAAAGAATGAAGTATATAAGCAAAGAAAAGTAATATATCAATATGTCATAAAATCTATGATGTATGAAATGCCATAATGCTTATCATATAGGGATGTGAATATAACCGACATCTCAAACCTATGAGAGCTATTACATAAATTTATTTGATAAAAGCCTCCCATCAAGTGAGAAAAAATTGCTTGTCAAAGGTAATCTATACCACACCTTCTGACCTGGTCGTTTTAGTATGATGGAAACCTTACTTATGACCCGGTCATTCCAGTAGGATTTCCATATCATATCATAATTGCAACTATATCTTACGACCCAGTCATTTTGGTAATGGCTTCCATAACATATACCCATGTTGGCACATAGTTAAAGAAAAAGGAAGAGGACTTTTGGGGATAGCCCTAATGCCTCCATTCTCATTCGGTGCTAAGTCATCATCACACAAGAATACATTTACGTATTCATGCTTTCAAAAGAGGCACAAGTCATTTCAAATCATTTCAATGCATACTTTGGCTTGAAAGCCAAAGATTTTTCATAAGCATGCATACGTAGGCTCAAAAGTCAAATCATACTTCATATTATATTTTTCATGCATAGGATTAGCTCATTCACATACATCATATTGACGTAAAAACCCAAAATTGCTCAAAGAGTTATGTCATAGACATTTATATGATAACATTCTTGTAATAACCATATTTTACATCAAAATCATATTCATAAACATATGTGGGTTTAATCCACCACATTATCTTCAATAAGAACCAATACTTATGTATGCATATGCAATTTATGATATGAAAATAGCATGGGTAATAGAAATTCAAACTTAAATCAATAATATAATATGAACTTCAAGTAAATTCACATTTCAAATCACAATTTAGATTACTCATGCTTAAATCAAACTTTAAAGGAACAATGCATATTCAAATCTTCAAAACATTCATGCAATTCAAAATATTAGGGCTAAAATCACTTTAAAAAACATCAATTGAACATAGCCCATATATAAATTGAGTCAAATAAACAATAATTTAAATGACCCACATTCAAAGTAAGCTTAATTTCATAAATCAAGAGTTAAACTTTTTGTGGTCTTTATGGTTGAAAGGGACCATGAATAAATCTTGCATAACTTCAATAAACAAGAGAAATAAGAAGAAATTGAGTGAAAAAGATGACCCTTCCTAAATCTCCAAGCTAGTCGCCGATGGTTCACTTGAGGGGAGTTCTTTAGATGAGAGACTTTGAATAATTCTAAGTGTATGAATTGAATTTTAATGAGGATAGAAGAGTATAGGTCTTTTGAGAGTTTTGTGATAGGATGAAAAGTCAAAAACAACCTTTAGGAATAGGCAAAATTACAATAAAGCCATTAATGAAATGAGTGTCAAAAAGTTGCCAGGGGTACTGTAAAGGGGCATCGCGGGTCATGTAGGGATCACTTGGACAGTGTGGCTATCTGTGTGGCTTCATCTAGAAACATCCTTCACTGATAAAGTTCTGAGATGGTGATTCCATAATTAGAAAACTTTTGGACCAACACCCATACAGGACACAACATGACCCGTGTAGGTGTCGCACGACCTATGTAGGGTTCATGAGTGAAATGCCTTGGCCAAAATATGGTCCTTAAGTCCAAGCCTCCTCTCATGTGTCACACGAGTCATGTGGTCGTGTGGGGTTCATGTGGTGAATGCCTTGGTCTTGAACTCCAACTTAAGACCAATATTCTACACACAAGGCCAAGAGCTACCTCAAGGCTCCTCCACACAACATGGGATGAATCACAAAACATATGGAGCTACCCCTATAGTGTCACCTTGGTCAAAAACTTTCATGAATAAAAATTCCATGCACTATTAAAGCCATACAAAGTCTGAGTCCTTACAAAAATCCATAACCAAAAAGCGTTCTCGGCCAAGGATTAGCATGATAAGGCAAAATTTCACTAAAAAACTAAACTCTATGAATTTGTCCTCTAACAAGGCTCTGGACATGGGAAATTTTGGCTAATTGGGTGTATAAATATGCCTAAGATCACCAAACCACACTTAAAGCTTTGTTCGTCCACGGACAAAGCAAGACACATGTATGCGCCCACTACGTATAATTAAGGAAAAATATTACATATGGGCTGGCCTAAACACTCCTCGATCCAATTGAACTTCAAATGACACTACACCTCAAAATCATATCTATGATGCACACGAACTCCTATCGAACTATGCTTTGAATTATTCTAGTCATCACTGCTTCAGCGGTCATGTGACCTTACCAGAAGAATTACCGATGTATACACACACTATGAGAAAACCCGATGAAGGATTTCCATGGGTACGATCACAACTCTTGCTCTACCAAAAGATATCTCATGTTGCTTCTGATTCCCATATGCTTTCCCCTAATGTAGGTCTTCACTAGAATAGGAATCTAACTCATAGAATCACATAGGACTTTTTATTTGGTTGTAATATAGGTTGAAGGCAGGTGGGTAGTGATTCAAAGGATATGATTTAGTGGCTCAACTCCCAAGCGCTTTTTGACTAAACTACTTTAACTTTTAAGCACTCTTCCCATTTGGATTTTACATCACCTCCTCCTTTTAACTTCCCAATTAATTTAATATCACACCCTTGTTCGGGTATACCCCTACAATGCATTTGCAATAATAAATCTTTTTTTGCAAGGGATAGACCTAAACTGTGATAGGTCAGCGATGCAGACTTGTCGTGGACTTTCACTATGTTGGGTCCCTAATTTTTTCAAAATTTTATTCTCATTCTCTACTAAGGCTTGCCTTAGGGGTACTTTTTTAAAATTAATTCCCTTCATCTTTTTCAAGCTAAAACACTTAGGATATTGGGATCAAAAAGCATGGTTCAAGAACAAAAATGATATAGCTTAAAATGTAGTTATCAAAAGAGTAAGGATAAGGCTCATAGGGCTAACTCGGCATAACTATGTTATGGTAGGTAAAAAAGAAGGTCCAAAATAAGGCTAACAACGAAATGCCTCGATCCTATCTAGTTTAGTCCACATCCTGAGCAAGTTCTAGTAATTATTGTAGTGTGGATGTAATCAAACTCACACTCTCATGGCACACTTTCATCAAAGGAGTTATTATAAAATAACTTTCACATCTATTCGTAAGAATTCAATATTAAGCATGCATTCATACGATTCAAAATTGAGAATGGGTCATTCAAGATATTCAGTTTTCTTGAAACCAAGCTCACTTCATAATATAGCACTCTAACTACTCCTGAAACTCTACATAAAACTTAGAACTGACGAGTACCCTTAGGACGATCGAACCAAAAGACTTAAATTAATTTTCAGTTATAAATCAAAGATGGTTACGCTAAGTGTGTTTGATGAAAAGTGAGAGTTAAAACTAAAATAACTAATTAATATTGTTGCTATCAAATGATTTTGAGGGAAATACCAATGTAAGCAAGATTCCAAGACTATAACCATTTCGATGCATCTTCTAGGCTCGATACTCGCAGTTATGTCTTGGTTTCCCAATTATTGATTCACGGGGTTGAAAGTACCTATGCAGGATTGCATGCCTCTATCAGCCTACCCTCACTGATAACCTAACTACATTATTGAACGGGGATAAACATGATCAATGAGAATACATTAATTCAATTTTCTTGTATACGAATCAAGATAGATGTATAGGTAGTTCTCACAGGTCTCCCATACACGAAGTAACCTAGTTTCCTAGATGAACAAGATCCCTATACCTCTATGTTCTATTTACTCCAATATCTCCTAAATTCAGAATGAACAACAGGTTTACCCCGCGCTTGGCCAGATTATGAAGTATGGATTAAATAGATATAAGAATAATTAAGTCAAAACCCATTCATAAATTACATATATCTAGAACTAAGACATTGTGTATGGCTACCATTCCAAAATATGGGAAGATTAGCCGCTCATACTTGTTCCAAAACACATATGAATGCTAAACAACATTCATGAATGGAAATCTAAGAAGAAAAGCCAACCAAATTAACCCTAGAATAGAGTTCTCAGTCATATCTCGCAGTTATGTCTGGGTTTCCTAATTATTGATTCATGGGGTTGAAAATACCAAAGAAGGGTTGCACGCTTCTATCGGCCTACCCTCATTGTTAGCCTAACTACATCATTGAACAGGGATAAACATGATCAATGAGAATGCTTTAATGTTATTTCCTGTTACGTATCAAGCTAGGTGTATAGCTAGGTTTTCATAGGTCTACCATACACGAAGTAAACTAATTTCCTATATGAGCAAGCTCCCTATACCTTTATGTTCTGTTCACTCCAATATCTCCTAAATTCAGAATGAACAACAGGTTTACCCCATGTTTGCTAGACTATGAAGTACGGGTAAAAGAGATATAGAAATAGTTAAGTCAAAACCCATTCATAAATTGCAAATATCTAGAACTAAGGCATTGTCTATGGCTACAATCGCAGAATATAGGAAGATTAGTAGTTCATAATTGCTCCAAAACACATATGAATGCTAAACAACATTCATGAATGGAAATCTAAGAAGAAAAGCCAACCAAATTAATCCTAGAATAGAGTTCTCAGTCATATCTCCTTGTTCCCTCTCAAAGTAGATTCTACAATAATGTTCTAAAACTAAATTTACACCTAAAAATGCCATTTCTCAATTTTGCCCTTACGTCTTAAAAGTTTGTGATGCAGATTATGCTTCGTTTAGTGTATTTCTGCATTTTATGTTGACTGGGCCAATTTCTCTATTTCATTTGCAAGTTTGCAACATGTGCTGCCACCATTTTCGTGCTTCACGTCTTTATCTCCATCTTTTCAGCTTGCACCACTTCCTGCATAAGGCTGCGAGTTGGACTAATGTACTAGTATTGGGCTGAGTGATTTCTTCACTTCATTCTACGGTTGTGGCCTTCATAAATCTTCAAATGTTAACCTGAACATGTATAATCTGCTTATAAACCTACAAAAACACAATCAACAAGCGCTCTCTGCCTAAGATTAGCAAAATAAGCTTAATTACACTAAAAACACTTAAAAAATCTATGGATTTATCCTCTGATTAGGCTCTTTATATGAGTAATTTTAGCGAATTTGGCATATAAATATGTCTAAAATCACCACTCCACACTTAGAGCTTTGTTCGTCCTTGGACAAATCAAGACTCATGCATGGGACCACTAGGTAGTAGGTAAAAGGTACATCTAACAAGTGAATTTTCTAAACTAGGTCAAACATCTTTCAAAATACTTAATAGCATCGCATCATACCTTGCGCTCATGATACAATGAGGACTCATGAAGAACTTTTGTTAATAGCTACTCTAGTCATCAACCACCTGACAATCATGTGCCCTCACAAGAAAATCTAACATGTACACACTACAATAATCTTTCTGAGATATTAGAAATGGGTACAATATCTACTCTCACTCTCTCAAAAGATGTCTCATGTTGCTTCTAATTCCTATAGGCTTTCCCTTAATGTGTAACCTCACCATGCTCAAAATCTAACTTAAAGGATCACATAGGTCTTTTATTCGGTTGTAATGTACGCTAAGGGTGGATAGATAGTACTTCTGGGTATGTCCATTATGGCTCAGTTCCCAAGCACTTCGAATGTCGCTATCTAAAGAAAAAGCTAAGGCTCAATAGGACTCACTAGGGATGACGAAATTAAGGTTGGTCAAAAAAGTGATCTAATACTAGGCTACAAAAAAAATCCCTAGATACTTTCCTCTAAGTACTGTTCCTATCTAGGTTGGTCCACATACCAGGAAAGTTCTAGCTACTATTGCCACATGGACTTACAAGTACACTTACTCTCACATGGCACACTTCCATCAAAGGGTTCACACTAAATTTACCATCACATAATTCTCAAGAGTTCAAAAATGTATTCATGAGGTTCAAAGATTCAATCATGAGCCATTCAGAGTTTATTTGTTTCAGTTCTCCCAGATTCAAACTCACTACATACTATATTCTTTATACTTCTATAGGCATTCTACATGAGACTTAACAAAGAGGAACACCCATAGAACGGTCATCATCCATCCATCATAGGACTCCATCACTTTACTACTATAATTACTTCCTAAACATCCACATGCCACACAGAGAACATAACTAAAGTTCTATTGTGCACTGTTAACATTCACACATACGACAATTAGACAGTTAATTACCGACCCAAAAATACAATGAGGTCCAAACTAAGCAAAAATGGCAACAAAATAGAAAATAAAGCATAGTCGAAATTTATACGTGACCGAATCAACAAAAAAGGAAGCATAAAAATAGAGGTATTCCCATCCCACACTTAAACCAAGCGCTACCCTCAACGCTAACTATACGTAACTTGTGCGATGGAAGTACGGTACTCAATCATCCACCATGGCATCATTAGGAAGTATGGGCTCACTGCCCATATTCACTAGGTGGCTCATCTATCGTGATCTCATCCTTATCCACATCTGAAGCCTCTCGAGCATCCTCTGAGTCTATGGACACATCATCCTCTACCAGCTCAAACACACTGAGGGCCAATACCTAAGACTGTGTTAGCATGAGCGTTCAGTGGGTATCGGGCCTCTACCTCCTTAAGCTCCTAGATGGTGAAAGTTCTACCACTTGTCTAGTGATGCAACATCTCAAGCCCAAACATACGAGCTGTATAAGCTCGTCTTATTGTGTTCCCTCTTGATAGTGGTCAGAATAGGGCCCAAAGACACATCAAACCCCTTGATGGTGGTGACACAATAGGGAGTGGTCTCAATGTGTCAGAAGTAGTTAAGGGGCTGGGTAGGGACACCTGCATGTCTGCACAATTCGGTAAAAAAAACCCAAAGGCATACCTACATCCTTGATGTGTTCAAGCCTTCCTCATGGAGTATTTATAAATGACCTTGAAGTTAAACTCTACAACCATCTTGAGAGCATATGCCAAGCACACCCAATCCTTTGTGATCTCAATGAAGTGTGCGTTCGAGAAGATCGCGTGCATAATTATCTTTATCCAAACTCTAGCCTCCCTATTCACGTGAGCAAAAGAAAAAAACTTGTTGTAGCTCTTATAACTATAGTGAATCCACTTATCTGTGGAAGTCACCCCAGCTAATGTGTGACAAATAACTCGGTAAGGCCGACAAATCTGCAGCTCAGTAAATGGGGTAGTGTGAATGTCCCTGGTGCCAAGATTTCATTGATAGCAACTGAGGTAATGTTGACCCTTATCCCCTGACTGTGACAACCTAGGAGCACGCATCAGTCTTTATGTTTGCATAGAACTCCTAGACCACACTAAGGTTCCAAGTAAGAGTCTCCCTAATGAGGAAATTCAAGCGATAAACCAAGCACTTATTGTATATGCCCGGGTAGTCCCATACCAAGGTGTCAGCATCAATGGGCACGTCTGGCAAGTACTTGGTCTCATCATGTGCCTTATGCCAACGCTTCCCTTCCCTGGCCACCACATTGGCCCAATATTGAGGTCTTTGACCCTGAGAAGGAGCTACAGCTTTGTGCACCTCACGAATATCTCTTGCTTATCTACTACTGCTAGATGCTCCTTCCTGCCCGATTGTGCGTGATTTGGAAGCCATGATTATGATGCACCAACATAAATACATAATTAACAGATGCAAGACACATAGCCCTCACAACATGAAATAATCCAACAACCGACCCATACTTAGTTTAAACCATAGGGTAAGAGGGTACTCAAAATTCCCATCCCAACACTGGATCATCCTCAATAAGTATACAAAATTACTCCAACAATATAGTACTCCACAAAAGTTCCCCACACATAGTTGCAAAGCATCACAATCACCCCTCAAGAACAACAATTCACCCATCCTCAACAAATACGCAGTCACACTAGACACATGATTCCATAAACAACACATTCACAGTTTATGGTGTCAATATGACACTAAGACTTGAACAACATAACCCACACATGGATTTCTCAACCAACCCAACATGAACACACCAATATTTTAACAATATTGGGCACAAACCCTTAATATCAACAATTTATCCCAAAATTTGCCCCGGAATTTCGACCTAGGGTGCTGACCTATATTCATTAAGCATAAAATAATCGTCATACATTAAATTAAGGACATAAATCCACCACCCAACCCAATTCACACTATAATGGACAAGTCCAAATAGAGACAACAATCTATAAGTCCACTATTGATTTCACGGACTTCTAATCAGAGGGAACCTCAACATAGTGTGATGTGATGGTCCTAATCATCACTTGCGCTTGGCTACATAGTTTGAGAAGTGCGAGTTGGATTAACTCTTACTCTTTCGGTGCTATATACTCACCCATGACTTAATGCTCATGAGACAACCATCCAATCAAACTATCTCAATCAAATCATCTCAATCAGCCTTTTGGAGGAACTATCTTTCAATCAGTCTCATAGAGACTCTAATCATCTCATCAATCAACATCTTAATCAATAGCTCAAGGCTTAGAACAATCATTAGGACATAATTGAATAGACAAATCATTTGAGATCATTTGGAAAGACTCATGGACCATCAAGTACTATCAATCTATCACCATTCTCACATTCTCAATCACAATTCACAATCGATATTCTCAATCAAGGCTCTAGACTCAATCCATATCTTCATTCATGCATGCTCAATAATCAACATATAGAGTTTATGCAATATCTCATGAAAATATATAATTCAAGAAAATAAGTTTATGATAATAATCAACATATGAAAGTACATGTAATATGTATAATTTTCAAGAAAATAATCAAAAATCATGTATGTAGACTCATGGACCTTCAACTCTCTTTTAAGACCACAAGAGAGAACAATCTCATATTTTTAGTTTAGACTTTCAAACCTGGGATGAAGCTATCAACAATCAACTCCAAGAATTGCCTTTGAATTCTTAAATCTACGCTTCTCTCTCCTCCTCTCTCAAGCCCTAGTATTTCAAGTGTTTAGAAAAGAACTTAGAATGGGGTTTAAGACCCTATTTATGCATCAAAATAACCAATTTTGATCATGTTTTGAATTTAGGAGGGGTTAAAAATTGACCAGAATTCCCCTCAATTAAAACGAAGAAATTATACTCAGAAAAGCGCACCTAAACATTTTTTTGAAAATTTTCCAAATTATAGTTTTTCAATTCCCGTTGAAGAACTTTAAAAAATATAAGTGTTGGTTCGCGTCCCAGGTGCGTTGCGCCATGGGTGCGCATCAAAACTGAAAATTATTTCAGATTGAAAAATTAGTTTTTTTGATCCAATGGCTCTAAAATTCAAATGAGACCATTTTTCCACTCAATTTTCTATACTAATTGCATATTCGATCTTGGATTCACAAACGGAGCAAAGGAAGACACACTATGCACATATCTCTATTCTAGGAGTATTTCGGTAATTTCTACCAGGTGTTACACCAAGATTCAATTCTTATAAGACAATCCATCTCAAACAATCAGATCAATCAGTTTCATAAGGACCCTCATCAATTCATCAATTCTGTCACATGGGGCCTTTCGGCCTATCAATCATCTAATCAGCTTAATTCTTGATCATATCTTTCAACGAAGTTTAGACCAATCGTTAAGAGGACCCTCAGTTGGACCAATTTTTAGAGTTCAATTATAGGGACTCTTAGGACCATTAAGTTCTATCAACCTCTCATCATGCTCACATCAACATTTTGAAATCAAGGCTCTAGACTCAATACCTAGGTTCATTCATGCAATCTTTTATAAAATAATATATAGGGTTTATGCAGTAACTCATGAAAAGTATATAACCAGTAAAATCAAGTTTACAATGATCATCAACATATAAAATACATAGAATGTACATAATTTACAAGAAAACATTCAAGGAAACAATTATAAAGACTCAATACGTTCATCTATCAATCGATCTCAATCAAAGGGTACATCAAAGAACAATTCCATGCTTTAAATAAGCCTTATATACCTGGTATGGAGTTTGACAATCAATTTTGCAAGAATGCGTCTTCAATTCCCTTGAACCCTCGCTCTTCCTCTCTTCTCCTTAGCCCTAGTCTTCGTTAGATGTTTAGAGAGGCTTAAGAATTTTTATGCTTGAAATGACTTATTTTAATCATAGTTTAAGTTTAGGAGGGGTTATCAAAAGTCTAGAATGCCCCTCGCGAAAAAATGAAAATTTTTCCTTCGGAGTACCAAGTCTGTGAAAAGACTACACATTAATTGATACCGTAGAAAATATTGAGATCACAACCAAGTGTAAGTTCGTGATACAAACATGTCGGCACTTCTCTGGGAAATTTTCAACTTCATCTATCCATTTCATTTTAGAAGATGCAAAAAGACATGTAAGATCTTATTCTAATTTTATATATTGGTTTCTTCATTTATAAATTTTGTTGTATTTATAACTATATATTATGTCTTGTATTTTTTTTTTTAAAAAAAAATATTCTCTTCATGATGCTTTTTTGAAGGAATAAAAATGTTGTTCAACTTTTGATTGCTATTTTGGTCTTTGAACTTTAAATGTTAAAGCATTTCCACTTATAAAATGTAACATATACATATCAAAAAATTCAATCAACATCAATAATAACTAGTTTTATTACATTATTTTGCTTCACAACGAATTTGGCAGGTACAAGTGC
>JAABOM020111628.1:0-24143 GCA_011800125.2 Solanum clarkiae | reverse complement strand
ATGAGGAAATTCAGATTAGTATGTGTCTAGGTGCCCCTATCGAGCACTGGTCACGACCCTAGGTTGGGATGTGACAGTACCATAGTAGGATTATGTATTAACTAGTGACCATATCGAGATCCATGTTCATGACTCCCATACAGTAGGATATAGTCTACCTTGGTCAGTAGGAAGAAACATTGGGATTCCATGTCATAGTTCGCATGGTCTTAGTACCAGTTAAGGTCTCCTCCCATATAGCTATTGACATGATATGTTATGAATTTATGTTTCATTTGAATATGATTTTAATACGGCAGTGATCATGCATTATATATTGAGTTTATTATCCTTGTTGTCATATGCATCTTGTCTATTATGATGTATGACTCTCTTGTTGCATTACATGTCACTATGATGACCCAAGCCTAGGGCCTAGATGTGACACAGCGAATGGGGAACCCAAAGGGGCCCCAAATAAGCCTCTTTAGCATGCATAACACATCCTTAGTTGCGGAAGCATAAATACACAAATAACATATAAATTCTATAGGAGAAGTGACTTTGGACTCACACTATGGGGATGCTGTATGGAAGAGGATTAGCATGGATCACATAGCAAACAAAGTTTAAGGGGTGAGTAAGTATGACTCATGCTATGGGGGCAATAGGGACCTACTTCCACCTCATCAACAACATACAACAAGTATAAGAAGGGAACAAGGGACTAAGGGAGTCTTTGATCTGCTGTTAAAATACAATACTTTTGATGCTTAAAACTTAGAATTTTATGTGTTCTCAAGGAGATGTTTGTAGATTTGATGTGTTTTTAAGTTTGTTTTTGTAGGATTACAAAGTTTGACATGATTTTAGGCTAAGTGTACAAAAGTTGACAGTTTTGCTGTTCTTTGATACCCTTTACGGGCCATGGAAGTTTCCCAGGACGTAGAGTTGGTTTCGTAGAAAAATCCAAAGAAGGAGAGATTTTCTGAAGTTGAATCTACGGACATGTAGACGAGCCATAAAGCTTTGTACAAGTTGTAGATATGGTGTTGCACCCTGAGGATCAGAAAGTGGGGAGTTGCTTAAAAGTCATTAGATGAAACCTTTCACAGGCTATAAGTCTTTATATGGCCCGTAGATATTTCTCATAGAAATTAACCCCATAATTGAAGATGAAGTCCACGAAGCCCCGACCATGGACCATAGAACTTTATATGGCTCATAGAGATGGTCCTAGAGCCTATCGAACCCATTTCTCCTATTGTGATTTGATTTTGTATTTTAAATATTATAAATAGGTTTTTTAGGTTATTTTTTGGTGTGCAACTAGAGAGAGTAAGTAGAGAACGTTTGAAACATTGTGAGACACTTGGAAAATGATATTTTTGTGATCTTAATTCATACTTGTGATTTTCATTGAAGAGCTTGGATTTATTGTTCTTAATTTCATTCTTATAAGTGCTTAATTATGCTATTCAATATCATGATTCTTGCATCTACAATGATAATGAGTAGCTACATTTACAATTAGGATTGTACGAACCATGAAGAACTAAGAAGGTAAAATCAGATAATTCATAATTCTTGGAAAGTGTGCGAGCATGTATTAATTAATTATGTTTATTTTGATTGCTTTTAATGGTGGACAATATTAGAACTCGCCTAGTGTTACTGATTGGATCAAGGTAGTAATAAATAGAAAAAAAAAGATTAATTAATAGGATTCGATTGATGTTTCTCATTTAATCAACCAAATTGGATCAAGAGGAAGTTGTATTAGGACAATAGGTAAGGGTTAGTAACGTCACACTGCGGGAATTGATCAAATCACGTAGTAAAATTTACCTCACCCCTAGATCAAAGGGTTAGGTAAACGTAACTTACCATTCTACATGCTACATACTACAAAAGAATACAATTACTGGCAATATCAAGTAAGGAAATCATCAGGAACACAATACCTTAGTTACTCTTCTTACTTGTTCCATACACTTGTCTTAGTTTAGGAGTTCTTTCTATAATTTACAATCCCCCTCTAGGGAGAAAAGTAGGTTAATCAACTCGAATTGCTTGAAACTACTCTAAGTCTACCATATTCCCTGTGGGTTCAACCATAACCTTGGTTAGGTTATATATCTTGACAATGACTGCTTTAACCTTCGAAAAGGAGGTGTAGCTTGGGCGACCTCAAGATTTTGGCGCTGTTGCTAGTGAATACGGCTAGACTAGTTTAATTTGAGTAGTTTGAGTATTAATCCTTATTTCTCTCATTTTAGGTTTTTGTTTTTATTTTAAGGTGCAAGTGTATTGTATGCACAACACTCGAAGTCGAGGCATTCCGTTGACTCCTTCTGACCCATAAATCCAAAGAACGGTGAGAAGAATGGCTCAGGACAACGTGAATAATGCTGCAACCAATGCAGTGAATGCAAAACTAACAACGCAGTGAATGCAAAACTAAACCAGAATGCAAATGATAATAACCTAGCTCTGCTTGAGGATATTAATCTACAACCACAAGATCTTAATGTTGAAGAACATACATGGAATCAATATCAACTTAATCCTATGGTGATGGATGCCACTAAAGCTACTGTGTTTCCACTACTATCGAATGACACAAAGTTCATTGTTTCGAGTGGGTTACTCCAAATACTGCAGAATTGCTGGTTATTCACGGGCCTACCATAAGAGGATTTACATATCTATCTATACAACATTGTTTTTGTCTGTAAGAGTGTATTGGGGAATCATAATCTGTCTAAGGATGCTATTGGATTTCGTGTCTTCCCATTGTCTCTAATAGGCAATGCAACGCTATGGCTATCCGAGCTTCCACAAAGTTCGATCACTAGCTAGGATGTATTGGAGAAGGCCTTTTTGGGGAGGTTCTTCCCGAGATAGAAGAAGCTGAAGTTGAAAGACCGAATCAATAACTTCGAGCAGCTTCCTGATGATTCGATTAGTACCATATGGGAGAGGTTCACAAATTGTTTGAAAAGTGTCCCTGACCACAAGATCATTAATGATGCCTTAGTGGAGATCTTCTACTGAGCTTTGGATGAGAATAGCCAAGCATGTGCTGATACCATCTTGTGTGTCTCATTTCTAGATCAACCATTTTCAAGGGTTGATAAAAGGTGGTCAAGAAAAATCATACATGGGGAACAAGAGACAGATCAACAGCAAAGAGCTCGTGTGTAGTCAGTACTAATTCCGCAAAAGCAAAAATAAATGAGGAGATAATATAGAGCTTGCTTAGATTAGTACAAAAGTGGAGTTGTTGATGAAGCAGAATCAAGAACATCTTAATGTAGTTGCTTATCAGCTTTCACAAGCACCCATGTATGAGGAGCCTTACTATGAAGAGGACACTTGCTTCATCATTGATCAAATGGGGGTTTCTAAACCAATGCCCAAGGGTCCAATCAGGACTATTAGTGCCAAGGTCAAGGAAACCAAAGTTAAGAATATAATCGTGATGATGTCTTCAAAGACAAGAATCGAGAATATTACTATGACAAAAACAAGGGTTAGGATAGAGATACTAATTAGGGTCGCAAAGATGGTTATAGAAATGGTCCCCATGTGCTACCACATAATCGAGATTAGGATTCTGGTAGCTGTAGAGTTGAGTAAATGTTTGATCTCCTATTAACGAAGGATGATACATAGGATGCGACCTTGAGGGGTATGAAGTCTAACATCCCTAACATTAATCAGAAGATCAAGTCTTATTCTATTGCTATCAAGTAGATGGAGAAATAGTGTAGTAAAATATCAACTCAGCTCAATCAGTGACAAAAAGGTGCATTTACAAGCAATACAGTTCAAAATCGAAAGAGTGAGGGGCAGTGTAGAGCAGTGACTGCTAGTGGTGGCAAGTAAACCACTGATCCTCTAATGCCGGTTGATGATGATGATGTTTGTGGGAGATAGTTGAGGTCAAATGTGATGAGACTAGAGATGATCGTGCTAAGGATGGGGTGACTGATGCTGCAGTGACGCCAAAAAAGTTGAAGCCCATTCCTAGACCTCCTCCTCCCTTCTCTCAAAGAATCAAAAAGAAGGAGGAAGAGGATAAATTCAAGCACTTCCTCTCCATGCTGAAACAACTTTCCATCAACATCCCTCTAATTTAGTCATTGGAGAAATTCCAGGGTATGCCAAGTTCATGAAGGACTTGGTCACAAAGAAGTGGACTGTAATCCAGGAGCTCTCCCAAAAGCTTCAACATTGCAGTGTAATTGCTAGACGGTCCTTGGTACAAAAGTAAGAAGATCCTAGTGCATTCACCATACCCTGCAATATAAGAGATGTAGAGTTTGCAAGGGCATTATGTGATCTTGGTGCTAGCATAAATCTAATACCCCTTGCAGTCTTCAAGAAGCTAGGACTGGGAGCTCCTATTCCTATGGGCATGTGATTGTTGATGGCTGATCGAATAATGAAGAAGCCTGTGGGGATACTGCATGATGTCCTTATCAAAGTGGATAAATTCATATTCCCCGTAGACTTTGTGATCCTGGACTGTGAAGTTAACTTCAATGTCCAAACCTGAAATGCCCCAAAAATGTAACTCGAAAATGCCCATAATTGTATTTTTATATATCTCAAAATCTATGCATGATATCAAAAATTCAACTTCATAGTCGGCATTAGGGTGAAAAATTGAGTGGGAAGTGGGTATAACCCCGATTTAGATTACCTATAGCGAAAAACAATTTTCGCAAATTTACGATTTCCAGAGACGATCCGTGCCCCGGGTGTGATACGCTAGGGGCACAGAGATGTACACTTTTTTCTTAGTTTCTTGTTTCAGTCCAAGGGCCTTGGGGTCATAGCCCCAGGCCAAATTATGCATAAAATATCTATGCTTAGCCGTTTTCAACTCTATATCATTCAAGACCCTCTCAAATACCTCTCCAAAACTTAGTCAAATATTTCATCCAAATTCAAATGTCCCAAGCTTAATTCCGGATCTCAATAAATCCATTCAAACTTCAAGTCTCCTTTACTTATACATCCAAAAAACCTAAGTTTAAGGTATGTGGGTTTCATCCATTAGGTCGTTTCACCTATGGTGCCCAATTTTCTATCTTATGAAAATTGCATATTTTCAAGTTGCATTATCTATGTGTATCTTTTATCATAGATTATAAGCATGAATTATTTTGGGGTTTTGTGAAATGTTGACTAAATATGAATATCTATCTATCTCAAGATTATACTATGAGTTGGTTTTGTCTATTGAGACTATGCACATTTTGAGATATGAAACTATGATCTATTATGAGATTTGATGATGGATTTCAAGGTATCACAATATGTTGGTGGATTGATTTTCATTGAGTTTTCTCACATGATTTCAATCTTGAATTGCATGATTTTGAACAAGCATTACATACCTACCAAGTGCTTGATAAAATGTCAATTCAAGAATTCTCAAGTTAATTATATATTTTATAAGTCAAGTCACTCCACGATGAATATCGACTTTCAAGTATGTTATGAATTCATGAAATAATATATGATTAAGCAAGTATGAAGTTAAGCCCTACTTTCAAGATTTTACCTCTTTTGAGCCTTTGATGTTAATGTAATGGTAATATTTGATGATGATCTATTCTCTTGTATCAAGTTAGGCTCACCATTGGAGGTCAAGTATATTTAAGAGCTACTCATGTCATGATTACATATTTATTACAAGTTACTAAAGTATGATTATTGTAAGTATTCCGTGGGATTAGACTTAGTACTTATGGTGAAGGGTTTGCTCTCTTTCCTTAAACTATGTGCCAACATAGGATCATATCATACTCTTGCTATACTAGTGGATCCATTTAGTGCACTTTCTCTTGAAATTCTTCCCGAAATGGGACGGGCTCCCGTAAGGAGAAGTTTCTCATGAAATCCTTTCTGAAACAGGACGGGCTCCCATAAGGAAAGTTACTTCTTCAAAATAGGATAGGCTCCCATAAGGTGAAGTATGGTTTACCTTAGCAAGTAGACCACCTCTTTACCAGTAAGGGGTAATCATCATGTTTCCAAGTTGTAGCTCTCTTGGTCTTATTCTATGTCGGTTGAGCTATCTTCCCACATATGTATTATGTTCTATACAAGTTGGATGATTTGCAATTATATTTTACTTCAAGCATTTATCATGCATGCCATATTAAGATTATGCTTGTCTATTGCCTATTACTATGCATTTTGACTATATTGGCTTATGTCTTGTTGCATTGCGTCCTACGTACTTAGTATATTCAAACACACTAATGCATACTTTATGTCTACATGATATCACCATATAGGGATCGGAGCTCCTCTTGATCACCCTCCCCGTGGCTAGTGGGATTATCCGAAGAAAAGCTTGGTGAGTCCTCAAGTTCGGGGACGCTATCTACTTTCTCTTAGTATTTCTAAGACTTCTTGATTTTGAACATATGACATTATAAGGGTGATCCCGGAGAGTATCTTGGCCCCCGCTCCAATCTATATTTAGAGGTGTTGTCGGAACAATTGATATACTTATGCTTGAGCTTTGACTATTGTATGCATTATAAGTCTCAAGACTTCCCTTAGTTCCTTTTTCCCGTATTTATATCTCTTGTTGTTATTTTACTTCCGCAACCAAGGATGTGTTATTGATATGGTAAGAGGCTTGTTTGGGGTTCCTTCGAGTTCCTTATTTGCCGTGTCACGTCTAGAACCTAGGCTTAGGTCGTGACATAATCATCTTGGGAAGGCCCTTCTTAGCCATTAGATGCACATTGGTGGACATCGAGAGGGGCCAACTCAAGTTTAGATTGGGGAAAGACAAGGTCATGTTCAACATCTATCAACATGCAAAGAAGGATGATGATCTGAAGGTAGTCTTTATCATTGAGAGAATTGATGATGAAGAACCAGATGTACCACTTGAAGAAAGATAAGGTGTTGACACCTTGGAAATAGTGTTGATGAACTTTGAGGGTGATGGCACCCCAGATTATAAGGAGACAGTGAAGGCTCTGGGGGTATCTTACACCACTAGGCACCAAATTAAGCTAGATTGGGACCTAAAGATAGAGAATCACTACTTATTAGACCATCTATTAAGGAGCTACCGATGTTAGAATTGAAGGCTCTTCTATCCTATTTGAGATATGCACTTGTGGGTGCTAATAGTACCTTGCCAGTCATAATAGTTATGGACCTTAATGACAAACGGGTGAACGCTCTATCATGGTGCTTAGACAATTCAAAAAATCTATTAGGTGGACAATTGTGAACATCATTGGTATCCTACCTAGGGTATCTACTCACAAAATCCAACTAGTCAAGGACTACAAGATGAGTGTTGAGCACCATAGGTGTTTGAATCCACCTATGCAAGAGATCATGCATTAAAAAATCATCAAGTGTTGTACACAGGGGTGATCTATCCAATCGCTGATAGTAAATGCGTGATCCTAGCCTGGTATGTTAAAAAAAAGTGGGTATCACTGTGGTCCCAAATGCCAGCAACAGTTCATTCCTATGCAAACAGTCACTAGGTAGAGGGTGTGCATGGACTACAGAAAGCTCAATGCATCAATGAAAAAGGACCATTTCCCTATGCCGTTCATGGAGTAGATGCTAGACCTCTTGGCTGGAAAGGGCTGGTATTGCTTTCTTGATGGTTACTTAGGATACAATCAGATTTCTATTTCTCTAGAGGATTAGGAGAAGACTACATTCACATGCCCCTAAGGACCTTCACATTCAAGCAGATGCCATTTGGGTTGTGTAACGCACTAGAAACATTCCAAAGATGCATGATGTCTATTTTCTCAGACATGGTGGAGGAAACTATCGAGGTCTTCATGGATAACTTTAGTGCGGTTGATCACACTTTCGAGGATTGCTTGAGGCATTTCCATACTGTGCTTAGGAGATATGAAGAATGCCATCTAGTGTTGAATTGGGATAAGTGACACTTCATGGTGAAGGAAGGTATTGTGTTGGGGAACAAAATCTCCATCAAGGGAATCGAGGTCGATAGAGCTAAAGTGGAGGTGATTGAGAAGCTTCCCCTACCCATCTCTGTCAAGGGTGTGAGGAGTTTCCTAAGCCATGCAGGATTCTACAGATGCTTTATAAAGGACTTCACTATGTTTACACATCCCTTGTGCATCTACTTGAGAAGGATGCTAAGTTAGTTTTTGATGATGCATGTCTAAGAAAAGCCTTTGAAGGATTGAATCAGAAGTTTATTTCGGCTCCCATCATCGTAACTCCAGACTGGTCAAAGCCCTTCAAAATAATGTGTGATGCAAGTGGGGTTGCACTTGGTGTAGTGTTAAGACAATGTAAAGAGAAGATATTATATCCCATATACTACACTAGCAATATCCTAAATGCAGCACATAAGAGCTGCATTGTCACAAAATCGGAGCTACGTGCAGTGGTCTTTGCATTAGAAAAATTCAGGTCTTATCTCTTGAGGACCAAAGTCATTGTGCGTTGTCACGACCCAAGCCTAGGGCCTATACGATACACGACGAATGGGGAATTAGAAGTGACCCCAATTAAGCCTCTTAATTTATCATTACACATCCTTGGTCGCGAAAGCATGAAAACAACAATAAGAGATAGTAAAAAGGGAACATAGGTCTAAGGGACATCTTTCATATCATAAAACATCACAGAGTAAAAAAGAGTCAAGGGTCATAGCATCATTACATAACTTTTCCAACAACACCTCTAAATATTAAACTTAGCGGGGGCCAAGATAAGAAATCGGGCTCGCTCTCATAGTCAAAGCATACAATAAATGAAAGAGAGTCTATACATAACATCAATCAAGAGAAGTATGTCCTCGAAGTTAATGACTCACCAACTTGGTTTGGAGATATCACACTAGCCATGTGGAGGAGGAGGATGATCAAGTGGGGCTTCGGTTTCTACACGGCAACATCATGTAGGCATAGAGTATACGTTAGTACGTTCAAATATACTAAGTATGTAGGATGCAATGCAACAATAGATAAGCATCATAATCAAAATGCATAATTAGGTAATATGTGAAAATATAACAATATGGCAGGCATGGATGGTATTTGAAGTAAACATGCCTGTATATGGAACATATTACATCAGTAGGAATAGAACATCATCACAGACCAAGCAACTTAGTACTTGGAATCTAAGGTAGACCACACCTTAGTAGTGATTGAGGAATCAACCCCTCAATAGGTTGATGGACATGACCACTCTCCATCGGAAGTGATTGAGGTATCAACCCCTCAATTGGTTGATTGCTTACCACCCCCATCTGAGATGATTGAGGTATCAACCGCTCAATTGGCTGATGGTTCACCACTCCCATCCGAGATGATTGAGGTATCAACCCCTTAATTGGTTGATGGCTTACTACCCCCATCCTAGATGATTGAGGTATCAACCAGTTAATTGGTTGATGGCTTACCACCCCCATCCGAGATGATTGAAGTATCAACCCCTCAATTGGTTGATGGCTTACCACCCCTATCCAAGGTGATTAAGACATCATCCCTCAATTGGCTATGGTCAACTCACAACACAATTGATACTTCTCATGGAATCAACATACACATAACATCCTTTTGTCGTCATTAAGTCACTTAACTCATATTCCAAGCATTAGGCCTTTAACAACTCAAGATACATTAACCGGATATTTTATCAAACACTTGGTGGGTGTACAATCCTAGTGTAAAATCATGTAGTTCAAGAGTGAAATCATGCAAGAAAACTTAATATAAAACCACCCACCAACACTTGGTAATACCCTCATGTAACATATATCAAAACCCCTTATCAAATCTCAAGATAGATCTAAGATTCATAGTTCAAAACATGCTTAAACAATCACACTTTCACAAATCCCCGAATTAGTTCATAGTCAAATTCATAATAGAAGACCCATAAGTAAAATCAACATAGAAAGATGTAACTTAGATAAAAAGAAAGCTTGGGCACCATGGGTGAAAGGACCCAATGGTTGGAACCGACATACCTTGACTTTGGAGAATCCTTGATGAAGATTGGAAATGGAGACTTGAAGCTTGAGAAATCCTTAAGATCTGGATGAGTTTTAGGACTTGAAATTTGGTGCGAAATATTAGTCTAATTATTTGAGAGAGTATTGGGGAATGTCTTGTACGATATGAACGTACAATATGGCTATGTATAGAAATATTTACGCATAGGAAGACTTAGGCCCAATATCTAAATGCCTTGGACTGAACAATAAAACTAGCAACTTTTTAACACTGGTCTGTGCTCCGCCATGTTGCGCTATTGGCCCGGATCAACACAAGATAAGGAAAACTTTGGATTTTGAAATTGCGATTTGTTTTCTCTAAAATCAGAGTTAGTTCCATTTCCTACTCAATTTTCCCCCCGATCAAGAATATGAAGTTGGATATTTTATATCACACACAGATTTTTAATTAACGGAAATGACGATTCCGGGCACTTCCGAGGCACATTTTTGGGCACTTTTTGGGGTCATTTTAATATCTTCCTCTTGGAAATATTCATCCACGAATGTCAAAGAAACATACATAAGAAGAGTAATCATGACGAAATCCACCCCAACAAGAATGCAACAATACACTTGAACGCCATTTTCAAAAAAATCTCAACAGAAGTGTTAAAATCACCATGAACTTTGTCATTACAACCATGAATGCATGTAAATGACATAGGGGATGAAGCATAAGACTTGAAATCACATAGGGGACTTGGAGTTAGTACCTTAGGTTTGAGTAGATTGGAAGAGATAATTATATCGCTTTTGCATGTTCGCTTTGGCCTCCCATGTAGCACTTTCGACTTGTTGATTCCTCCAAAGGACCTTAACGGAAGCAACATCCTTGTTTCTCAATCACTTCACTTCTCTATCCAAGATCTCTACTGGCACCTCTTCATAAGTGAAGTTATCCTCAACAACAACCAAAACATCCGATGGGACAATAACATTTGGATTACCCACACATTTCCTCAACATGGATACATGAAACACTTGATGAACCAAGTCCATTTCACTAGGCAACACCACATCATAGGCCACTTTGCCAATCCTCCTCATCACCCTATAAGAACCAATAAATCTTGGACTTAATTTATCCTTCTTAATAAAACGAACCACTCCCTTCATGAGTGATACCTTCAAGTAGACCCAATCACCAACTTTAAATTCAAGCTCTCTTCTTCTCAAATCGGTATAGGACTTTTGATGACTTTGGGCTGTTTTCAATGTTTCTCTAATCAACCTTACCTTCTCCATAGCTTCAACAACAAGATTTGGACCCATCACCCTAGTGTGTGAATTATTAACCCCTCATCAAGGTTAGTGATGATAGCATCCATCACCCTAGTGGTTGAGATATTAACCCCTCAACTAGGTTAGTGATGATAGCACCCATCACCCTAGTGTGTGAGGTATTAACCCCTCATCAAGTTTAGTGATGAAAGCACCCATCACCCTAGTGTTTGAGATATTGACCCCTCAACTAGGTTAATGATGAAAGAACCCATCACCCTAGTGTTTGAGATATTAACACCTCAACTAGGCTTTCGGATTGGGAATGGCCTACTGCAACACTTCATATAGAACTCATCATGTACATTAGCTCATTTCATCATCATATATTCAATCATATCATATCTCATGCTTTGAACCTTCATTTCCACAAGTAATCCTAGCCGATATTTTATCAAACACGTGGCTGGTGTGTAATGGGGAAAAAAGACCATGCAATTTAGAGATGAAATCATGCAAGAAAATCTATAGTAAAACCATGAATCAACACCTTGAAACACCCCAAAACATTCACATTAAAACCCCTCACCAAATCTAACATTAGAAATAAGATTTAGAGCTCAAAACATACTAAAACAACCATACTTTCATGAACAAAAATCACTGTGCAGTAAATTTCTCAAGATACAAGACCGACATGTAAAATATACTTTCAGTCATGTAATACTAGTAAAAAGGAGGCTTAGGAACCATGGGAGAAAGGGCCCAATGGTTCAACACCACATACCTTAGCTTTGGAGATGTTCTTTGGTGAAGATTGAAAATGGAGGCCTGAAGCTCTAAGGAAATCATTAGTTTCGAATGAGGGTTTTGAGTCTTGAATTTTGGAGTGAAAATATGACTAAGTGTTTTGGGGAGTATTGGGGAATGTTTTTGGTGATATGAGGGTGACATAAGGCTAAGTATCGGTAAAAACACATTTGCGAAAACGTAGTCCCAACACTAAGAAAAATCTGGATGGACTAAGAAAAATATTGCAAAAATTACACCTCTCCGTGACTCGGAGAGGTCGCGGACCCTCACTGGAAATTACACCAAGTGCAAATTTCATAAATCGATTCCTTTGCTTTAAAATTGAGGTTAGACCCTTGCTCCCCTAATTTAGACCCCCTGAACAAGAATATGAAGTCGTATTTTTGAAATAACAAGAGGATGTTTAGATATATGAAAAAAAGATTCTTGGCACTTCCGAGGCACAATTTTTAGGCACTTTTTGGGGTCGTTTCAGGAAGATGATCATCCCAACTATCCTTAAACTCCCAAATACAAGCCTTAAGCATATCCTTAAGAGTTTGGGTAGCTATTTTTACTTGGCCATCCATTTGAGGGTGAATGGCTGTACTAAGCTTTACCTTGGTCCCAAGACCCCTTTAGAAGGACCTCCAAAAGTGTGAAGTGAATTGATCACCACGATCCAATATGATAGACATAGGCACCCTATGTAATCTAACCAACTCATGAATGTATAATTGAGCATAGTCTTCGTCCCCATAAATAGTCTTAACTAGTAGGAAATGAGCTAACTTTGTCATCCTATCAACCACAACCCAAACAGAATCAAAATCCTTCCTAGTCTTAGGTAATCCAATCACAAAATCCACTTTAATTTCCTTCCACTTACAAGTAGGAATCTCTATGTCTTTGGTTAGGTCACTCGGCCTTTGGTGTTCGGCTTTGACTTGTTGGCAACTATGACAATCGGATAATAATTTGGCAATGTCTTTCTTCATGCCTCCCAACCAAAACACATCTCTCAAATCTCTATACATCTTGGTAGAACCGGGGTGAATAGAATAGGAAGAATTATGAGCCTCATCAAGTATTTTCTCTCTCAGGTCATCAACACTAGGCACACACAACCTACCTTGGTACCTAAGGGCACCATCTCCCCCTTGGGAGAAAACCTCCAGCTTGTCTTCTCTCACCAAGGCCTTCAATTCTAACAAGGAGGGGTCAAAATCTTGCTTTGATTTTACCTCATCAACAAAGGAAGATTTTGAGCCATCAACAACCATAATACAACCAATATCAACCTCTTCCAACCTAACTCCCAACCTAGCCAACCGATGAACCTCTCTAGCCACATCTTTTCCCCCATTATCAACATGAGCTAGGCTACCCATAGACACCCCACTCAAAGCATTGGACATAATATTAGCCTTATAGAGATGATAATGCACACTCATATCATAATCCTTAAGAAGCTCTAACCACCTTCGTTGTCTGAAGTTGAGATCTTTTTGAGTGAACACATATTAGAGACTCCTATGATCGGTGAACATCAACATGTACCCCATACAAATAATGATGCCAAATTTTCAAAGCTAAAACCATGACGGCCAATTCAAGATCATGAGTAGGATAATTCATCTCATTCAATTTGAGTTTCCTAGAAGCATAGGCTATCACCTTACCAATTTGCATCAAAACACAACCCAAATCAATTCTTGAGGCATCACAATACACAACAAACACTTCCAACCCTTCCGGTAGAGACAATATAGGAGCGTAGATAAGCTTATCCTTCAAGGTTTGAAAACAATTTTCATACTCATCGGTCCACATAAACTCAGCTTTCTTTCGAGTCAACTTAGTCATGGGAGAGGCAATAGAAGAGAACCCATTCACAAACCTCCAGTAGTAACCCTCTAAGCCCAAGAAGCTTCTAATGTCCGATAGTGTCAATGGTCTAGGCCAATTTCTAATCACATCTGTGTTTTTAAGGTCTACCTAAATACAATCCCCTGACACCACATGACCTAGAAAGGCGACCTCTTTCGACCAAAATTCATACTTCTCACATTTAGAGTACAACTTCTCTTCCCTTAATCTTTGTAGCACTACCCTTAAATGAGCCACATGCTCCTCCACAATATGAAAATAGATCAAAAGTCATCAATGAAAACCACCACAAACAAATCAAGGTAGGGTTAAAGACCCAAGAATGACATCTTTAAACCCTACCTTGATTTGACCCTATGGGTTCTACAATCAATATAGGCATAATATGCATGCAGCCAATCCATCCCAAGAATGACATCAAAATCAACCATATACAACTCAACAAGATCACAAAGTAATATTTTATGCGAGATGTAAATGGGCAATTTCTATAGACCTTTCTAGCAACAATAGATACATCAATAAGATTAGACACCTCATAAGACTCACATAACAATTCGGGCTCAACATGAAACTTTTTGGAAATAAGAGGAGTAGGAAAAGAAAGAGTGTTACCCAGGTCTATCAATGCAAACACATCACAATCAAAGACTTTTAACATACCAGTGACCATATCGGGAACCTTATCAACCCCTTGTCTCCCATGGAGAGCATAAAACTAATTGTGCCTTGGGGCACCACCTTTTTGGTCTCCTCTACCCAAAGGAACCGCATTATCACCCTGACACTAAGGACGAACATCCTTACCCTTGTTTCGATTTTGTGACAATCAATCATCTTGTTGCCTCCCACTTGTGGGATTTCACTGGGTATGTTGTTTTTGTTGTTGTAATCATCTTGTTGCCTGCTTCCCCACAACGAAAACAAGCATCGGTATCCCTTAAGTATAGGCCATCATGACCCCTACCACACTTTGGTCACATGAGTCTAGGCATCACACCAATACCATCTTGGGTCCTTGGGTAGTCATTAGCAAACCTTCCACTAGGAGCATGAGAAGACCCTTGGCCTTGAAGAAACTGGTCACCCTTGGGACTTTGGAACTTACCATCAAAATAGACCCTCTTGGACTCATAACCCCTTCTCTTCCTCAATTTCTCCCCATCCATTTGTTCGACATAAGTCACCTAGTAGGACAAATCCATGTCAGTAATAAACATAGGTAACTGGCACTCCTCACAAACCAAGTCGGATAAACCCATAACGAACTTGTTCATTCTAGACATTGGGTCGGCAACCAAGTGTGGAGCATATTTAGAGAGTTGGTTGAACTTGAGGGCATACTAACTCACACTCATGGATCCTTACTTCAAATTCATAAACTCTACCATTTTTGGCCTCTCTAAGCTCAAGAGGGAAGAACTGGTTGAGGAAAGCCGCTTTAAACTCCTCCCATAGAACCCCCTTGTCGTTCCCCTTCTCCTCCTTCCATTGAGTGTGCCATATTTAGGCCACCCCCTTGATTTTGTAAGACGCCAACTCTGCCTTCTCTTCCGACCTCACACCCATGATAGACAACACTTTGTATGCCTCATTAATAAACTTTTAAGGGTCTTTATCCACTTTAGACCCATTGAACTCTAGTGGGTTCATCCTCGTAAAGTCCATTGCCCAAGATGCCAGAGTAGGAGCGGCTTGGGTCCCTTGGTTAGATTGGTTAGCCACAATTTGAGCTAGCAAAGTGAGAGCATCTCGGAGCTCACAATGAGTCGGTTGTTCCTCGAGTGTTCGGGCTCTTCTTCCTCTTGTGTTAGGCATGATATACCATAGAAAATAACAATTATTAACGAGAAAAAACCTTACCTTAACATCTATAGCACGACATAAAGTAAGAAAAATGAAAAACATTTCCTAAAGCATCCCATAGCCTCTTATTCATAGTTATAGTGCACAACACAACCATGAATACGACTCTAATCGACGTGGCGTATTGGATGCCGAGGACCATTTTCAACCTAGTTCTCTGATAGAAAGTTTGTCACGACCCAAGCCTAGGGCCTAGAGGTGACACGGTGAATGGGGAACTTAAAGGGACCCCAATCAAGCTCTTAACTTATCATTACACATCCTTGGTCGTGGAAGCATTAAAACGACAATAAGAGATAGTAAAAAGGGAACATAGCGCTAAAGGACATCTTTCATATCATAAAACATCATAGAGTCAAAAAGATTCAAGGCTCATAGCATCATTATATCGAGTCTAACAACACTTCTAAACATTGAACGTAGCGGGCACCAAAACAAGCAACCAGGCTCACCCTTATAGTCAAATCATACAATAAAGGAAAGAGAGTCTATACATGGCGAAAATCAAGAGAAGTATGTCCTCTAAGTTGAGGACTCATCAACTTGCTTTGGGAGATATTGCACTAGCCATGTGGAGGAGAAGGATGATCAAGTGGGGCTCCGCTTCCAACATGGTAACATCATGTATGCATAGAGTATGCATTAGTATGTTGGAATATACTAAGTATGTAGGATTTAATGCAACAATAGATAGGCATCATAATCAAAATGCATAATTAGGCAATAGGTGAAAATATAACAATATGGCTATGCCTATATATGGAACGTATTACATTAGTAGGATTAGACCATCATCATAGACTAAGAAGCTTAGAACTTGGAATCTAAGGTAGACCACCCCTTAGTAGTGATTGAGGAATCAACCGCTCAATTGGTTGATGGACCTAACCACCCTCCATCGGAAGTGATTGAGGTATCCGAGATGATTGAGGTATCATCCCCTCAATTGGTTGATAACTTACCTACCACCCTCATCCAAGATGATTGAGGTATCAACCACTTAATTGGTTGATGGCTTACCGCCCCCATCCGAGATGATTGAGAACCACCCCCATCTAAGGTGATTGAGGCATCACCCCTCAATTGGCTATGGTCAACTCACAACACAATAGATACTTCTCATGGAGTCAACACATACATAACATCCTTTCATCATCATAAAGTCACTTAACTCATATGCCAAACATTAGGTCTTCAACAACTCAAGATATATTAACCGAACACTTTATCAAACACTTGGTGGGTGTGCAATGCTAGTGTAAAACCATGCATTTCAAAAGTGAAATCATACAAGAAAACTTAATGTAAAACCACCCACCAACACTTGGTAATACCCTCATGTAACATACATCAAAACTCCTCATCAAATCTCAAGATAGTTATAAGATTTATAGCTCAAAACATGCTTAAACAGTCATACTTTCACAAATCCCCAACATAATTTCGTAGTCAAATTCATAATAGAAGACCCATAAGTAAAATCAACTTAGAAACATGTAAATTAGATAAAAAGGGATATTGGACAATATGGGTTAAAGGACCCAATGGTTAAAACTCATATACCTTGACTTTGGAAAATCCTTGATGAAGATTGAAAATTGAGACTTGAAGCTTTAGTGAAATCTTAAGATCTGCTTGGGACTCGATATTTGCAGTGAAATATTAGTCTAAGTGTTTGAGAGAGTATTGAGGAATATCTTGTATGATATGAAGGTAAAATATGGCTAAGTATAGGTATTTTCATGCATAGGAAGACTTAGGCCCAAGACACAAAAGTCTTGGATCGAACAACAAAACTGGAAGCTTTTTAACACTGGTCCGCGCCCCAGTCATGTCACGCCAGGGACGCAGATCAACACTAGATAAGGAAAATTTTATATTTTGAAATTGTTATTCGTTTGGTCTAAAATTGGGGTTAACCCATTTCGAACTCAATTTTCCCCTCCGATCAAGAATATGAAGTCAAATTTTTGATATCACACACAAATTTTGAGATATATGGAAATAATAATTCCAGGCACTTTCGAGGCACAATTTTGGGTACTTTTTAGGGTCGTTTCATGCATATTAATCATACTGCACTGTGGTAATGGCGAAGAAGGATGCAAACGCGAGATTGATTGGATTGGTGCTTCTTCTTCAAGAATTTTACTTTGATGTTATCGATAGAAAGGGGACTGAAAATCAGGGTGTAGACCACCTTTCCAGATCAGAAGATGGAGCTATGGCAAAGTTCGATTTTGGGATAGACATTGATGATTCATTCCCTAATGAGAGAGTGTTGGCAGTATCTTATGACTTAATACCATGTTTTGCAGACTATGCAAACTATTTTACCCGATCTGGAAATGCTTATCTTATATGGCACTTAGGTTAGTCATATTGTGGCACCAGACCTGACTACTTACCAATGCCGCAAGTTCATGTTTGATGTGAGAAAGTTTTTCTAGGATGATCCATACTTGTTTCGCATTTGTCGCTGTGTACCTGAGGTCGAGATGATGAGTATCCTAGAGACGTGCCACTTATCTCTAGAAGGTAGGCATCATAGTGGATTTCAGACATCACATAAGATTTTGAGTGTCGCTACTATTGGCCAACCGTCCACCAAGATGCGCATGACTATGCCGAAGCATGTGACAGATGCTAGAGAGAAGGTGGTGTTTCCCATAAGCACGAGCTTCCTCTAAGCCCCATCATGGTAATTGAATTATTCGACATATGGGGGATGGATTTCATGGGACTATTTGTTAGCTTGCATGGGAACAAATATATCTTAGTGGTTGTGGATTATATATCAAAATGGGTGGACACAATCGCTCTTCCTAACAATGAAGGCAAAAGTGTCACAACACTTTTGAAAAGGAATATCTTTTCAAGGTTTGGCACCCCTCAGGCGATCATTAGCAATGGAGGCTTCCATATCTACAACAGATTGTTCAAAGCTCTACTTGAGAAATATCGAGTAAAGCATCAGGTGGCAACACTCCACTATCCACAGATAAACGACAAGTAGAGGTGTCCAACAGGGAAATAAAACAAATTCTACCCAAGATTGTTAATGCAAACTAGACAGAATGGTCGTGAAACCATGATGACACATTATGGGTGTGACGACCCAACCCTAGGACCTAGACGTGACACGATGAATGAGAACTCAAAGGGACCCTAAACAAGCCTCTTAACTTATCAATCATACATCCTTGGCCGTGGAACCAAAATAAGCATTTCAAGATAAAATAAAAAAGGGGATGTAGGAATAAGGGAAGTCTTTGATAACGATAAAAGTAATAGAGTCAAGTTCGTAGTATAAATACATCATAGTATCTAACAACACCTATATATTGGAATGGAGCGAGGGCTAAGACACTTTCCGGGCTCACCCTTATAATAACAAGTGTCCAACATAAAGAAGTCTCCATATAGAAAAAGTAACTTAGATATTGTCATCGGACTTGAGGACTTACCAATGCTTTTCTCCGAAGTACCGAGCTAGCTACGTGGAGGAGGACGATTAAAAGGAACTTCGGTCCCTACATAGTAATATCATATAGGCATAAAGTATGTGTTAGTACGTTTGAATGTACTAAGTATGTAGGGTGTAATCTAACAAAGATGTAAGCCAACATATTCAAAGAGCATAATCATAAGTAATGGATATATCATCTCAGTATGGGACGCATGATCAATGTTTATGGTAAAACGTGCTTGTAAATCATTCAACTTGCTTAATATACTATACATATATGGGAAGAGACTTTGACTGACATGAGTAAGACCAAGAGAGCTACAACTTGGAATTCTGATGAATACCCCTCATCGGTAAAGAGGTGGTCTACTTGCCAAGGTAAACTATACTTCAGCTTATGGGAACATGGCCCATTTCATATGAAGTAACCCTCCTTGTGCGAACATGAGCCATTTTCGAAAGGATTTCATGATAAAGTACACTAGATGGTTCCACTAATATAGCAAGGGTAATAATCATAATCCTATGGTGGCATATAGTTTGAGAAAAGGAGTATGGACCATTGAAGATAGTCCACGTCGATATCCAATCCATCGGTGCTAAGTCTAATCCCACGGAATAGTTGAAATAATTATACTTTAATCATAACATGAATAACTTGTAAGAAGTGACTTGAGTAGCTCATAAAGATGCTTGACCTCTAGTAGTGATCCTATCTTAAAGATCAAAATAGATTATAATCATACATGAACCCTTGTTTTAACATGAATGGCTCACAAGAGGTAAAAACCTTGAAATAAGACAACTTGATGTTTGTAACATCATAGATACTTTTCATAGATTCAATACATTCTTGAAAGCCCTTAATCATCATATAGTCACTTGACTTGTAAATCATGTAATAGATCATCAATAACTTGAGAATTCTTATCATGTCATTTCATCAAACACATGGTGGTTTATGATACATGTTCAAAATCATGCAATTTGAGAGTGAAATAGGATGAATAAACTCAATGCAATTCAACCCACCAACGTGGAGTAAAACCCTCACGTACGGTACTATAAAATCCATCACAAAAGATCATGATAAATTCATAGTTTCGTAGCTCAAAACATGCATGGTCTCAATAGAGAAAATCAATTCAAGGAATAAGCTTCAAATAGACATTCATGCATAACCAATCAATACTTGATAAAACCCCAACATGATTTATATTCATATCTCAAAGTAATGGATATCCATAGGTAATACAACTTGAAAACATGCAATTTTCATAAAAAAGAGAAGGTTGGGCTCTATGGATGAAAGGACCTATGGATGAAGACCCACAAATTTTAAACCTTGAATTTCTTAAGGTGGACTTGAAGTAGACCTAGACCTTGAAATGAGACCTTTGAGTCCCAAAATTGAGCTTCAAATCCTTAGATTTGAATGAGAGAATTGATAGAGTCTTAGAGAGGTTTTAGAGAGGGTTTTTTGAGTTATGGAGTTGAAAAATGGCTAAGTATGGGACGTTTAAGTGGGCATGGAGCTATGATCCCAATGCCCTTGGGCGAAATGAGAAAAACCAAGGAAAATGTTACACTGGTCCGTGCCCCTGGTGCGATGCGGACTAGATGCAAACTGTAATTTACACTAGTCCACACCCTTGGCGCGTGCGGCCAAGGTGCGGACAACCACTAGAATTCAAAAATTAGCAAAAATTATTTTTCGCTATGAGTCTTCTAAAATCTAGGTTATTACCTATTTCCCACTCAATGTTTCCCCTTGATCGAGAATATGAAGTCAAATTTTCAAAATCATGCATGAATTTTGAGATCTATGGAAATTACGATTATGGGGAGTACTGAAGCGCATGAGAGGTGTTTTTCTATCTCCCCTTTGGGAACATTCGTCCCCAAATGTCAAAAAAACATACGCAAGAGAAGTAATTATGAACATTTCAACCTGTCATGAATGCAACAAATGCATTTAAACATCATTTTCAAAAATCCCAACATGAATGTCAACAATCGTTATAAACTTGTTACCATAAACATGAATGCATGCAAAATGATATGAGGGCTAAAATGTAAGACTTGAAATCATATAAGGAACTTAATTATTACCTTTGGCTTGAGTAGAGTGGAAGAGATATGGGTATCGCTTTTTTGTGTCCGCTTCAGCTTCCCATGTGGCACTTTTAACTTGTTGATTCCTCCAAAGGACCTTGACGAAAGCTACATCTTTGTTTCTCAAACTCTTCACTTTTCTACCTAAAATATCCACCAGGACTTCCTCATAGGTCAAATTATATTCTACAAGACCCATAACTTCTAAGGGCACTATAGCATTTGAGTCTAGCCACACACTTCCCCAACATAGATACATGGAAGAGTAGATGAACCATATTCATCACCCTAGGCAACTCCAACTTATATGCAACCTTACCAACTCTCCTCAAAACTCTATAAGGTACACAAACATTGGGCTCAATTTCCCTTTCTTTCCAAACCAGGAACACACCCTTGATGGGTGAGACTTTCAAGTAAACCCAATCACCAACCTTAAACTCAAGATCTCTTCTTATCACATTGGAGTAGGACTTTTGTCTACTTTGGTTATCAATCTCACCTTCTCTAAGACTTCCATAACAAAATCCAGACCTAGCAATACCATATCCCCCATATCAAACCACTCAACCAGGGATCTACAACTCTTACCATATAATGCTTCAAAGGGATCCATACCAATGCTTGAGTGGTCGCTATTGTTGTAAGCAAACTAAATAAGTGGAAGATATTCATCCCAACCACCCTTAAACTCCAAAACTCAAGGTCTAAGCATATTTGGATAGTTCTTTCGGCTTGGCCATCCATTTGAGAAAGAAAAGTCGCGCAAAGCTTGACCTTGGTACCACAATCTCTTTGGAAGGACCTCTAAAAGTGAGAAGTGAATTGAGAACCACGATCTGAAATGATAGACAAGGGCAACCCATGCAATCTAACCAACTAATGGATATACAACTTGGCATAATCTTTGACGCCATAAGTTGTTTTGACTGGTAGAAAGTGAGCCAACTTTGTCATCCTATCTACAACAACCCAAAAAGAGTCAAAGTGTCTCCTAGTCTTTGGCAACCCAACCAAAAAATCCATGTTGATCTCTTCCTACTTCCAAGTAGAAATTTCTATGTCTTGAACTAGGCCACCCAGCCTTTGATGTTCAACTTTCACTTATTGACAATTGTGAAAACTGGATACAAACTTTGAAATATCTCTCTTCATACCACCCCACCAATACACCTCCTTAAAGTCTCTATATATATTTATGGAAATGGGGGTAAATAGAATAGGATGAATTATGAGCCTCCTTCAAACTCTACACCCTTAAGTCATCAATATTAGGCACACACAACCTACCTTGGTACCTAAGGGCACCATCTCCCCCTTAGGAGAAAACCTCCACTTTTCCATCCTTCATCAAGGCCTTCAACTCTAGCAAGGTGGGATCAAGATCTTGTTTTGACTTTACCTCCTCAATCAAAGAAAATTTAGAACCATCAACAACCATTACACCATAATTTTCAACTTCATCCAATCTAAATACCAAACCTAGCCAATCAGTGAACTTCTCTAGCCATCTCTTTGCCACCATCATCAATATGAGCTTGAATACCCATGGACACTCTACTTAGAGTATCTTCACAACATTAACTTTCCCGGGATGATAATGTACACTCGTATCATAATCTTTAAGGAGCTCTAACCACTTTCTTCGTCTTAAGTTAAGGTCTTTTTCCGTGCACACATATTGGAGGCTCTTGTGGTCGGTGAATATATCAACATGAATCCCATATAATTTCAGATGCCAAATTTTCAAAGCAAACACCACAGCCGCCAATTCAAGATCATAGGTGGGATAATTTCACTTATGCACCTTAAGTTGCCTAGAGGCATATACTATCACCTTACCATTTTGCATCATAACACACCCCAAACCAATTCTTAAGGCATCATAATAAACCACAAACCCTTCTATCCCAGTAGAGCTAAGATAGAAGCGGAGATAAGCTTATCTTTCAAAGTTTGAAAACTCTTTTCACATTTATCAGTCCACATGAATTTAGCCTTCTTTTGGGTCGACTTTTTCATAGGAGAAGCAATAGAAGAGAACCCATTCCCAAACCTCTGGTAGTAACCCGTCAAAGCCATGAAACTCCAAATATTTGACAGAGTCAAGGGTCTAGGTCAATTTTTTATCACCTCCAGCTTCTTAGGATCCACCTTAATGCCGTCACCCAATACCATATGCCCTAGAAAAATAACCTCTTTCAACCAAAATTCTCACTTTTCATATTTAGAGAATCGCCAATTCGCACCAGTAGATTTAGTGTTGCTATACAACTCTAGACTAAAGTTGTTCCCTAGGAAACTCTAGTCCAGATGGTTGGGACCTTTTAGGGTATCACACGTTTTCGACCATGGGGCCATTGAATTAGAGAAGAGAAATGGTGCAAAATTTAAAGTGAATACCAAAGAGTCAAACTGTATTTGTGTGCTCAAGATGCCTAAGTCATGCTGCGACACTAAATCAGAAGCTGCTTAGGAGGTAACCCATGGTACAGACCAACACTTAGGTGCCCAAGTATGGTTTTGACCCCTATGTTTATTATTATATTTTGTGCATTGAGGATAACAACAACAATAACATACCCAGTGAAATCCCACAAGTGTGGTCTAGGGAGGGTAGAATGTATGCAGACCTTACCACTATCTCATAGAAGTAGAGAGGCTATTTTCTGGGAATCCACATCTCAAAACCCATAAGTAAAAAGAACTACATATAACAGAAAGGAAAGAGAAGGGAACAAAACGAGCGACTAATAA
>JAABOM020111617.1:0-24145 GCA_011800125.2 Solanum clarkiae | reverse complement strand
TGTCATTTCCTACACATAAGTTATATAGTTTTAGCTATCGAATACTCCAAAATACCTACTAAATTTATGGAAGGATATTTTAAGGAAATAACACCAGTTCTTAAAATATCTAATGGGTCCTTACAACTACCTATATGGAGCACATGTTGATGTATTCACAGACCACAAGACACTTCAATACGTCTTCACCCAAAAGGAGCTTAACTTGAGGCAGAGGAGATGGATTGAATTACTTAAGCACTACACCATGAGCATCCGCTACCACCCAGGTTAACCTAATGTGGTTGATGATGCTCTTAGTAGGTTGTCCATGGGAAGACCTACCCATGTGGAAGAGGAGAAGAAAGAGTTGGCCAAAGAAGTCCATAGACTTGCACAATTGGGAGTCTAATTAGACGAATCAGGCCAAGGATGAGTTCTTTGCAAAATGGGTCGGCATCATCTCTAGTAGTAGAGGTGATGGATAATCAAGATCGACACCCTATTTTATTGCAGTTGAAAGAAGTTGCACATAAGCTGAAGGTAATGGCTTTCGTTGAAGGGGGAGATGAAGTATTGAGGTATCAAGGCAGATTATGTATTCCTTGTGTTGATAGTGTTAGAGAGAGGATCATGGCAGAGGCCCACAGTTCTAGATATTCCATCCATCCAAGGTTAACTAAGATGAACCATGACTTAAGGGAAGTCTACTCGTGGAGTGGAATGAAGAAAGATATTGCTGAGTTCGCTTCCAAGTGCCCGAATTGTCAACAAGTCAAGGTTGAGCACCAAAGTACATGTGGAGTGGCTCAAAAATTTGAGTTACAAGAATAGCAGTGGGAGATGATTAACATGGACTTTGTCACCGATTTACTGACGTCCTACAAGTATCGTGATTTGATTTGGGTGATAGTTAATCGGATGACTAAGTCTGCGCACTTCTTAGCAGTTAAGAGGACTGACACCATGGAGGGCTATGCCCGACTCTATATAAGGATTTTGTTAGATTGTATGGGGCCCTTTTGTCCATCATCTTGGAAAGAGCATCCCAATTCACCGCCCAATTTTGGAGATCTTTTTAGAAGAGATTAAGTATGAAGGTGTATCTTAGCACTACTTTTCACCCATAGACAGATGGCCAGGCAGAGCATACCATTTAAATGTTGAAGGATATGTTAAGAGCCTATGCTATTGACTTTAAGGGTGATTGGTATGACCACTTGCCTTTGCATGAGTTTGCCTATAATAATAGCTTCCATTCGAGTGTTCAGATGGCCCTATATGAAGCCCTATATAAGAGGAGGTGTAGGTCATTCATTGGATGATTTGAGGTAGGTCAAGCAGAGTTGATCGGGCCAGACTTGTTTCACCAAGCTACGAAAAAGGTGAAGATAATTCGAGAAAGGTTGAAGACTACACAGAGCCGATAGAAATCCTACATGGATGTTAGAAGAAAAGACTTAGAGTTTGAGGTCAATAATTGGGTGTATTTGAAAGTGTCACCCATGAAGAAACTGAAGTTGAGTCTGAGGTACATTGGCCCTTATCAGATCATAAAGAGAGTGGGCAATGTAGCGTATGAATTGGAGCTACTATCAGAGTTAGAGGCCACTTACCCAGTTTTCCACATTTCCATGCTCAAGAAGTATTTGGGAGATCTAAAACTAGTTGTACCTTTTGATAGTATTGGCGTGAAAGACAACTTGACCTTTCAGGAGATCCTTATTCAAATCTTTGATCATTAAGTTCATAAGTTGAGAACCAAAGAGGTGGCATCTATCAAAGTATTGTGGAGGAATCAATTCGTAGAAAAATCTACTTGGGAGGCGGAAGAGGACATGAAGGCTAGATATCCTCATTTTTTCCTACTTGCTAATTATGAGAGAGTTGATGTTAACGATTTCCATCTAAGTTCTTGAATTTGCATTCCGTGGGTCCTCCTTTTCATTCTTTATATGATAGACGATCGAGTTCTAGAGTCCGAGTGAGGATTGATATGATTTGTTAATTGTTTGATTTCTATTCTTGCTAAATTTCTTGATGAATTGATTGCATGAGTGAGTTGAGAGCTGGTTGATTGTTAGACTCATAAGAAAATTTGTGCCTTCACCCAATCCCTAGATTTCTCTTTATTTGAGGACGAATGATTCCAAGGGGAGATAGTGTAACACCCCCTAATTCCTTCTTCTTGCTTTGGAATAAATTTGTAGGATGATGCTGAGGAACAATTCGAGTAAAATCGCAAACACAGGTT
This sequence comes from Solanum clarkiae, assembly GCA_011800125.2. Lineage (NCBI taxonomy): Eukaryota > Viridiplantae > Streptophyta > Magnoliopsida > Solanales > Solanaceae > Solanum > Solanum clarkiae. The sequence continues at coordinate 21,912 of JAABOM020111617.1, read as the reverse complement.
TATGAGGGAGGTTTATGAGTCATATAGAGTTTTATGACTCATAGACTGTGTTTTGTATGAAATTCCAGTAACTTGGATTATAGGTTCATCTTGCTCACGAGAAGGATTTTACGACTCATAAGATGAGGTTTCTTACTAATTTCTAGTGACTACAACTTTTCGATCCTTAGTTTATGAGGGGCCTTTTATGACTCGTAGAATTATCTACGACTTGTAGACCCCACCGACAGTTTTAATGAGGGGTATTTTTGTCCTTTCTGATTCCTTTTAATTAAAATTATAGACATTTTTAGTCTTGAATAAAGTCTTGAAACCAACCCTAGGTGTAGTCATTTATCATTCTTCATCTTAGGGAAATTCATGAAAATATTGGAGGAGAAAGAGCTGCTTGGGTTTCAATTCAATCATAAGGATTGACTGAGGTTTGATTGTTTCTTCAATCCCCAGGTATGTAAGGCTTACCAAAATATGAAATTTCTTTCTTCGCATGCCCTTTCAACATCTTGAGTCAATATTTGGAAAAGAGTTGAGATTTGAGAAATTTGGTTACCCTTACTTTGAATCTTTGTTTTCATCACGAGGTCTTATTATACTACATGAGATAATTGCTACATTGCATAGTATTGATATGAGATTTAGTCATACATTTTATACTTGAAAGCATGAACCCTAAATCACATGATTTTATGAAATTCTATTCATATCATTAAATATTGGAGTTGATGTAAATTGAGAATTTAGAGTTGAGTAATTTGAGCATGATTGAGTACGAGGAGCATGTTGCATTGAGTCACATATATTACTACACATGAGTATTCTTCTTGCACAGTGTCACAACCCCGACCTGGGGTATAGGAGTGATATGGCGAATAGGAACCCGAGAATCCCCAAATAAGCCTCAAAGTATCCAAATTCACATCGTCGGTTTAGAAGCGCATTCCAAATTTGACACATAGTTCTAAGGGACGGAAAAGTAGGACTCATGCTATGGAGTTATCATAGGAAAGGGATTAGCATTAATTCACATATCATATAACACATAATAACTAAGGGGCGAGTAGGTATGACTCAGGCTATGGGGACAATTTGGGACTTAGGATTTTCTACACTTCCACATCAAACATACATATATAGCATAATTGCCATAGTCATACCATAATAGTCATAACCAAAAGATAAGCACGATCATAAAGTTCAAACACAACACATAACACATAGATCCGATGAGAGTCTACAAGATGTCCAACAATGCCTCTAGTCATAAGATAGGACGGGGGCCAAGACATATTCCGGGCTCACCCTCAAAGTATAGATAACATAAACAAAAACAACTTAAGGTAGAGGAATGGTAGATTGTCCTTAGAAGATAGGACTCACCACAACCAATGTATCAAAATCTGAGCTAGTCATCGAGTGGTGGATGAAAGTAATCTTCGATCCCTACATGGTGAGATCATGTAGGCAAAAGGATGCATTATTATGTTTGAATGTACTAAGTTTGTGGGATGCAATGCATGTAACTTACCGAAACCTACATATCAATGTTAGATGACGAGGGCACATAATGTAGAAAGAGATTTACAACAAGGAATGTAATATAACAAGATGCTATGAAATTCATGATGCATGAATGCAAATGATGATCATATATAATGGGGATGTGACCTTAACCGACATGAGTAAAACTAAGCGAGTTATTACTTGGAATCTCGATGAAATCCCTCATTGGTAAAGAGGTGGTCTACTTGCCAAGGGTAGACCATACTTCACATTACGGGACAACTCCCATGACCTTCCTTAGGGATAACTCCCATTTTGAAAAGGAAACCTATGCTAGGCACATAGTTCAAGGGAAGCGAGCAAACCTCCATCTATCAGTGCTAAGTCGTCATTCCACAAGAATACACACATACGCACACACACACACATATATATGCATGCTTTCAAAGACAATATTCATTTCCAAGATCATTTCAATGCATTCTTAATCTTCTAAGCAGAATACTATTCATAAGAATTCATACATAGACTCAAATACCAAAATCATAGCTTCATAGCCAATATACTCATGCATAGGAATAACCCATTCATATACAAAATAGTGCAAGCACCCAAAATGCTCAAAGAGCCATATTTAATAGATATATATGTGATCAAATTCTTTTCATATCCAATATTTTATCAAAATTATATCATAAAACATAATTAGGCTTAACCTATAACACAATTTCCATAAATTCTCATGAACATAAATGTATATGTTATGTATAATATGAAGAAGGCATGGGTAATTAGGATTAGATCCAAAATCAACCATATATTGTTAAATAAAGTAAATACACCATTAAATCCATATTTAAATCCAACATAAGTTCACCTAAACATAAACAAGCTTTTAAGAAGGGACATGCCTACTTGTAATTTCATAAACCCAAAGTAAACCTTCATATAATGGTTTAAATCATATTAAAATAATTATATAAACACTACTCATTTATCAATAGAATTTTAGGAATCATAACATTAAAAATCCCAAATCTAAGTAAGCAAAATCCATGTAGATTTTCTTGAAAATAATTTTGGGTCTCCTTGATTGGAAGGAATCATGGATCAACCCATATAGGTCTAGAGTTGCTTGAAATGAGATTGGGAAGAAGGGAGGCTTGGAAATGATCTTGGGATCCAATCTTGTTCTTAGGTTTCCTTGAAATTGAATTGGGGATTGATGGAGGCTGTTGAGAGGATTTGGGAGTGTGATTGAGATGAGAGTAGTGATATTGGGTCCTTCGGAAGGTTAAGATAGCCTAGAAGGTCAAAAAGGGTCATTAGGGTAATTAATATTTATGAATATGCCATTAGTGAAATGATGGAAAAATTGGCAAACTTCTGTGCTACTGAGGGCTCCACGAGTAGTGTGGCGCTCCAGGGGTCATGTGGAGTGCCCATGGCCAGGTACTTAGTCCAAAAATTGAAGTTGGAAATCGTATGAAAAAAGGCGTCTCATCACGTCCACGAAGACATGGTTCGTGTGAAGCCACACGGCTTGTGTTGAGGGCTTGTGGCACCATACTTGGTGCAAGAAACTTATGCCTAGGCCCCACGCCAAGGGCCATGGGTCGTTCCCCATGCCATGGGTCGTGGTGAGGGGGAATGGCACAACACTTCGCAAAAATGCTCCCCCAAACGCCCACTATTCCTCTCTTACTCACCTTCACACCTCACCCAACAACCAGTGGCAAGCCACACGACCCGTTTCACTGGTCATGATCAATGACTTAGGCGAAAAATGGCTTTTCCCAACCTCGCACGACCCGTACAAGCCACCACTGCTCGTATGGGTGCCCGAGGTGCTTCATGCACGGGAGGGTCTCACGAAAATGCTCATAACTCCTCCATCCGAGCTCAGAATGGGGTGAAACCAAGTGTGTTGGAAAGTTAACTCAAAGCTATTTCATATGACATGATGTGGGATACCCAGTTCAAAATTTTCTAAAATTTATGCTTGTTTAAAGTTGACCCTTCTACCAAAACTTGTGTCGAACTTAGCCAATGGAAATCCTTTTGAACATGTCTTGCAGTAGGGTCCCATGATAGGCTTAAGCGACATACATAAGCTTGGATATTCTAGGTCATTACACATAACCTGAGGAGTCATGCTGAGTGAGTCCAAATGACCGTCTGAGTCCGAGTTGAATTTGCTAATTTGCATTGATTGAATGAGTTGATGAATGATTAAGATGAGATACCCCAAAGGGATAGTGTTTTGAGTTGATTGATGAGTTGAGTTTTGAGTTGATTGATGAGTTGAACATTTTTTAGTCTTATGAGCAATATCGAGCACGGAGCGGGGAACAAGTATACATCTACTTTCATCCACAGAACTATGTTGCCAGCGTAGGATAGTCATCATAGCTCGTTCTGGAAACTCTACTCCCCCAAGTGGACATTTATTATAGATCCAAGAGAGAGTTCATCAAGCTTTTCCATGGCAAGTTAAGGGCGAGCATGGCAATGTGATGGTTTGATTATCACGCTCCAATAAGAAAGCGATCGCTATGAGTAATTAACCTAACCGAGGTTAGGGTTGAATCCACAGGAAATACAGGGCTTTGACCATAGAACTTCACTACTAATCATTTTTAGTATTTATGACTACAATCTTTAAAAGGGGGGGGGGTTGTGATTCAAAAACAAGATAAAATAATCACTAAAATTCAAGGAAACACTCAATTTTGGGGACAACTTGGGAATTGTTTTCACGACTCGAAATTCAGGCGTGATAGCACTCACCTAACCCACTAAGGCGAGTCAGCCTAACACTTACTAATCCAAACATAAGAATAATTGTGGAAGATGAATAGACTAATACAATAGTTAATCATATGAATACCAAACTACAACTATCCCAAGGACTCTTCACATGAACAAGCCTCTAAATATAGAATTCTCGAATAAAATACATGTCTCAAATGTCTAGTTCTCATATAGAACATAACATGATAACGGATTTCTTGAAGGTCTTCTAAAGACATAAGCAACTACCTTAAGAATAATCCTGAAGCTCGATCCTGTAGTGAGAAAAGTCTGACCAGAGGGATTGGGCTCGCATCCTATAAAATGTAACAAGGGGTGAGTATCAAACACACGGTACTCTAACACTCCAGCCAAACCCCACAACTACAACCTGCATAAAATCAGCCCAACCTAACAATTCACAATGTACATATCATATAGCTCAATAACCAGACCAACTATTATATATCAACAACACCAGGGATCAAGTGCATCTATCACAAGTTTCACAAAAAGCACTCACTTATTTATAAATGATAATGAGGTGGAATGCAATGCAATGCAATGTCAAATAAAATGATGCATGTCTATCCTAGTGATACACACCCACTGTCTCACAGTCCGGGACCTATGGGGGACTTCTAATACATGAATCTGTCGCAGCGTGCAACATGACCCTCGAATCATAGTATCCGTCGCGGCGTGCGACACGTCCCTTGAATCATAGTATCCATCGCAGCATGCGACACAACCCTCGAATCATAGTATTAGTCGCGACATGCGACACGACCCTCGAATCATGGTGTCATCCTCTTTAATTTTCATTCCTTTTTAGTCCACAAAATACTTGTCACAAAAGTCAATGCAAATAGGCATGTTTACACAATAATAAGGAAATGCCTTATATTAATACAATGCACAATTCACAACAATATAGTTCGGTATAATATCAACACTAACTCAATACCTCAAAATCATACTCAACGTCCCACACAAGAAGCACAAGATTTTATATACTTAACAAAGGTTAAGAAATTCACTTGCCTTATATCAAGTCTCGAATCACGTCAATTCTAAAGCTTTTTCCTTTCTATGGCACTCTAATTCACCAAAATCTATTCAAATATAGCATCATAATTATATAGTGAATCTAACGATATTAAAATCAATTATTCAGGTGAAAAGGGTAAAATGGTCTAAAAATTTCATCGCCAGAAAATGCCGTCGGAATTTGAAAATTTATACATGAAAATATTTCCCAAGTGATAAGGAATTCAGTGGAGAAAACCGTTTAAAAATGGAGCTAATATGAGGAAGAAATCGCATGTTAAAGTTTTCAAAATATATTAAAAATACAGCAGTAAATCTGTAAATTTTACCTCAAACAAAGTAACAACGTCAATTTCTGAAGCTCCTAGGTTGTTCTTCTCAAACAATTATACAATTTAGCCTTTTGAATCACTCAAATCAAATTAAAATAGAGAGAGAAATTGTAGGTTGAAGTTTTGGAGAAAATGCAAGCGTTCTGCAACAATTATGCAGATTTAAGGGTCTGTTAATAGTTTTGCCACATGGCAGGACCTTATTGGGCCACGTCACCCGCCCGTTTCAGCATTTCTGGCAACCTCTTGCACTTAAATTCGATGCTCCGGCTTTATTTGGAGTCGAAAAAATACACTTCATATATGAAATCTGATTAGAAATAACATTCCAGACTCATTGGTGTGGTCAGAATTCTCATGGGAGATCGTTTTATTCCACTGTGGGTCCCATTTCCCAATACCAAAAACTACCGAAGAGACCAAAGTACCCTAAAAAGCCTCAGGAATTGAGAGAAAGGTCCTTCTCTACCAAACTCGACGTTTCAGATCCAATGTAAATATCAGAATTCACAATTGAGGCCTCCATGATCCAAAACCTGAGAAAGCTCATTTAAATTAGTTTCGGACTCATAAACTCAAAATATTCTCAGAAGCTCTAAAAATTACAGCGAAACCATTTCTAGTATTAATTTGACCATCTGGAGTTGTTGAAATTTTCAGAATTGAAATTCGAGCTTCCGAACCCCAACTGTTGACCGAAGTCAAACTTTGGCTCCGATAATAACTAAAAATGCAACTTCTGACCTAAAATCTTCATTTTAAATCCAAATTAATTTCTGCAAGTTCCCCTAGACTAGGCATTCCAGATCTGATGGAATAAAAAAAATCACGATCCGACAATTGAAATTTAGAACGGCCATAAAACTCAAATGTTCCAACTTAAGCCTTTAAAAACTCTTTCATTTGCAAAGCTCAAGCTTATCACCTTACTTTTGAAATCTGACTTTTAGCATTAACCAATAATGAGTCAAGGCAACTTTTAAGAAGGGCAAAAATAGTAATTTGACTGAAAATACCAAAAATGACCTTCAGGGTCATTACATCACCCACTGCTAAAATATCATGTTCGTCCTCGAACATAAGACAAAGGGAGGTGCCTCACTAGAAGTAACAAATATCCTGACATACCCTTCCCTAAGTCATTAATTTCTTCCAAGTAACCTTATTTCTAAGATTCATTACATCAAAATGCACTAGCAGAATCATACTTATGAACCAACATGAAATTTGTCCTCCAAGAGTACTACCAAGTCAGAGGCTAGCCAATGAACCAAACTTGAATAATAATTGCCAATTGCAGTATACCAACCATCCCAAACCTCATCCAAGTTCCATTTCCTTAACATAATCCTCCCTGAACTTAAGCTACGCAATTCTAATACTTTGACAATATATAGTCGTAAGAGAGAATTTAATTAAACGTGACAACTAGTGAATGACACTCTCAAATTTATAAAGCCTCAAATAACACAACCCGGATGTTGGAGCAGTAGCTGAATCAAGTACGATGCCCCATCCACGAGCCGTAGCTATTCAATTAAAAAAATCAACATCAACCACATGTAACTCTTCGAAGAGAAAAGTACCTCAACATTGACACCAGCACTTGTTCCCTCATGCCAACTTAAGAAATTCTTGACCACCTAAGGAATTCTATATACCATGAGCACATAACCTCCATTTATCACTAAGTACCAACATAATCCATCATGATAGTTTACATTAATCTCTATGTATGAAATAGTATCCAACCAATCCAAAGTCATCAATGACACATACAAACTCATAAGTCCTTTCTGTAATGCTTCCATGAGTCCTCTATTATGATTGACAAATCCAACCTAATATGAACCATCGAATTCTCACATATCATTATTTGTCATTCCAACCCAAACAAAACTTGCTAAAAAGAAGTTGATAGTCTTTCATAGCCCGATGTTGAGTCAACCCACCTCATATTATCACAAAACTCAAAGCAAAAATTCATACAATTTACAACTCTGAACCATGGGCCCATCTATGATGTCTAATCTTCTTCATTTTTCTTAAGTTGTATCTGTCATAAATGCTGTGAGGATGTCTGTATGTTTAACCCATACTCATGGCCCAATCTTAGATGCTCAATATTTTTTGCCCAAAGCTTATGTACTCGCTCCTAACTCATTTATTGCTATTATATCTTAGAAAAACTTGCACAACGGATTGCCTTTTACTTTACACCAAACTACCCAAATGAACTTCATTTAGTCCCTTCACTGTCAAAAGTAACAGAATCCATAATCGAAGTCATGCTCAAAACCCCTTAAAAATGCTCAGTAACCAACATAACCAATCATCTTATTGCCTGACTAACTCGTACTTTGATAGAATCAACTATTGCAAATAGAACGTACCATGAAATCCTTGATCCTGATTCACACTATGCAATTGATTATTTCTCAATCATGATTAATACACATCATGAAGATCTTTAGGGATTGCATACCCTACTCTTCAGCAATCGCTTTCTCATAGACCTTGTTGTATCCATTATTTGCAACCTAAGTCATACTAGTCACTGAATCAAATACCATAAATAAACTTATTCTCACACTCGAGCCAACCCCTATAGACTTTTCTCACATACTTTACCCAATAATTTATTAGCCCCACTGATACTATCTTGCCATATATCAAACAAGGTAACTAAAGTCATGCCACACAACATAACTGCACTTATGATTAATATGGTAGCCAATCCCAAGCCACACTAGCAAAATTTACTGACTCAATCAATCATCCACTTGAACTTTCTCATTATCATTTCCATTTACATTTATACAAGTGAACTTGTCGAAACCTTATTAGTCCATATACTTGTTGTTATCTTGATAACGATGGGCTCCTCTTGGCTCACAATGGAGTCACCAGTGGCTATAGAGGTCTCTGGAATAAAATCTTTACTTACACATATTTATAACCATTCTAAAATTCAGCACTATAACTTTCCTTATAACCGATTTCGAACCCAAGCATCTACAGTAACAACCAATTGATTCCCTATAAATATAACAGTAATGTCAAACTCCACTACCTGAGTAAGTGCAACAACTGATAACTTCTTTAACTAGTGTCCTCTCTCAATGATCAATATGTCTGTCCTTGTATGTTACTAGTACCTCATTAGAAGTCCCACCAGATTCACCACTAGAATGCATCATATTCTCCAAGAAGTTTATGCTTGAATAGTTAACACTTTTGTCTCACTGAATGGCTATCACACATACTTCAATTAGTTTCATCTCTTACCAGAACAATATACCTTCTTCCACAAGCAAGATGGGTGGCAGAAGTAGCATAACCCATAGCCTATAGCCAAATAGACATAGACAGCCTCACAACAGTTGTATTATAGTCATTTGTCTTACATATCCACTCCAAGAAGACTGAGTAGAGATCCTAATTTCAATGAGCACAATGTCATCCTCTGTCCATACTAATCAACCCTCATTTTCATATGTGACAACTGGAAATCCATAATTATTACACTGATAGCATAGTCATTCCTCTAACGATGCTATACCACATTGGCCTTCCTCGGGTGATATAAGATAGTCACATTATAATCCTTTAGAAGCTCAATCCATCTCCTCTTCTTCAACTTAGGTCCTTTTTGCTGAAGATGTATTGCAAACTATGATGATCGGTGAAGATGTCACAATATGCAGTATATAGGTAGTGCCTTTTTAGATTCAACACAAATACAATCACTTCTACCTCCGAGTAATGGGTAAGATAGTTTTTCTCATGAACCTTCAACTGTCAAAGAGCATAAGCTGCCACTTTCCCTTTTTGCACCAAACTCCACCCAAACCAACTCCAAGTGCATCAGATCAGACTATGAAATCAACACCTTTCTCTAGCGATGTCAAAATTGGATCTGTAGATAACAAAGATTTTAGCTGTCAAAAGTTGTCCTCCCACTCCTTCGACCACAATAACAGAGTATTCTTCTAAGTGAGCCTGATCAATGGGGTTGCTATAGAAGAGAAGAATCAGTCACTTGTAATAACCAGCTAGGCCCACCAAACAACGAATATCATGCCACCGAACTCAGTTGAAACTCACATTTGAAATAAAACTTGGCACATAACCTCTCCCCTCTAAGCCATTGAAGCACAACCCTCAAGTGTCATTTATGATCTTCTTTTGCATTGGAGTGCTCCAATATATCATCGACGAAAACAAAAATAAGAAACACAAATATAGTTGGAATACACCATTCATCAACTCCCAAAATGCGGCTAGGGCACTGGTTATCGCAAAGGACATCACAAGCGACTCAGAGTACCCACACCTCGTCTGAACAACTATCTTAGGAATATCAGAAGCTCGGATGTGTAGCTGATGATATTCGAATCTCAAATCAATTTTGAAAAATATAGTTGCACCCTGGAGCTGGTCAAAATTCATCCATTATAGGGAGAGGACACTTGTTCTTTACTGTTACTTTGTTCAACTGTCTGTAATCAATACACATTCTCATAGAACTATCATTTCCCTATCAAACAAAACAGAGTACCCCATGGAGATATACTCCAACATATGATCCCCTAACTCAAGAGATCTTAAAGTTGCTCCCTAAGCTTCTTCAATTCAACTACATTGTCCGAAACCTTTCCCTGGACATACCTCATCTAATTTCATCTACACCCAAGCTATTTCAAATTAAAGGAAAATCCAATGCTGACCACACATCCATATCTAAAACTCATTACCTCTAAGCTGGGTCGAAATTCAAACCATGCAACGTATCGAGATCTACAATAACTACGCACGATATGAATAGAAAGAACAAGAGGAAATTTCCTAGTAGTCTCCGTAGCCTCCCAAGGATATGTAAGAGACGTCTCTGCACCGATCCTTAAGACTCTACTCGATTGGGCTTGTACTCATGTGAGACATATGAAACTGGGGCCTTGATACCAAATTGTTACGACCAAAAATTCAGGCGTGATGACACTCACCTAACCCACTAAGGCTAGTCAGCCTAACACTTACTAATCCAAACATAAAAATAATTATGGAAGATAAATAGACTAATATAACAATTAATCATATGAATACCAAACTACAACTATCCCAAAGACTGGTGTCACATGTACGAGCCTCTAAATATATAATTCTCGAATAAAATACATGTCTCAAATGTCTAGTTCTTAAATAGAACATAACATAATAATCGATTCCTTGAAGGTCTACTGAAGACATAAGCAACTACCTTAAGAATAATCCAGAAGCTCGATCCTATAGTGAGAAAAGTCTGACCAGAGGGATTGGGCTCGCATCCTACAAAATGTAGCAGGGGTGAGTACCAAACACATGGTACTCAGTAAGTGAGCTACTAAACACAAAATTAAGTAATATAAAATACAAGTACCCCAACACTCCAGCCAAACCCCCATAACTAGAACCTGCATAAAATCAGCACAGCCTAACAGTTCACATTGTACATAGCATATAGCTCAATAATCACACCAATTATTATATATCAACAATACCAGGGATCAAGTGCATCTATCACAAGTTTCACAAAAAGTACTAACTTGTTTATAAATGATAATGAGGTGTAATGCAATGCAATGCAATGTCAAACAAAATAATGCATGTTTGTCCTAGTGTACATACCCGCTGTCTCACAGTCCGGGACCCATGGGGGATTTCTAGTCCATATATCTATCCCGTCGTGCGACACGAACCTCAAATCACAGTATCCATTGCAGCGTGTGATACGACCCTCGAATCATAGTATCCGTCGTGACGTGCGACATGACTTTCGAATCATGGTGTCATCCTCTTTAATTTTCATTCTTTTTCAGTTCACAGAATACTTGTCACAAAAGTCAATGCAAATAGGGATTTTTACACAATATGAGGAAATGCCTTATTTTAGTACAATGCACAATTCACAACAACATAGTTCGGTACAACATCAACACTAACTCAGTACCTCAAAATCATTCTCAATGTCCCACACAAGGAGCACAAGATTTTATATACTTAACAAATGTTAAGAAATTCACTTGCCTTATATCTAGTCTCAAATCAGGTCAGTTCCGAAGCTTTTCCATTTCTAAGACGCTCCAATTCACCAAAATCTATTCAAATATAACATCATATTTATATAATGAATCTAACGAGACTAAAATCAATTATTCGAGTGAAAAGAGTAAAATGGTCAGAAAATTTATTGCCAGAAAATACCTTTGGAATCTGAAAATTTGTACGTGAAAATGTTTTCCAAGTGATAAGGAATTCAGTGGCGAAAACCATTTCAAAGACGAAGCTAATATGAGGAAGAAATCGCATGTTAAAGTTTTTGAAATATATTAAAAATGCAGCAATAAATATGAAAATTTTACCTCAAACAAAGCAACAACGATAATTTCTGAAGCTTCCAGGTTGTTCTTCTCAGAAAATTATATAATTTTGCTTTTTGAATCACTAAAATCGGATTAAAATTGAGAGAGAAATTGTAGGTTGAAGTTTTAGGGAAAATGCAATCATTCTGCAACAATTATGCAGATTTAAGAATAGTTCTGCCACATGGCAGGACCTTATTTTGCCTTGTCACCTACCCATTTTAGCATTCCCAGCAACCTCTCGTACTTATATTCGATGCTCCGGCTTCATTTGGAGTCGGAAAAATACACTTCATATATGAAATTTGATTGAAAATAATATTCCAGACTCATTGGTGTGGTCAGAATTCTCATGGGAGATCGTTTTATTCCATTGTGGGTCCTATTTTTAAATATCGAGAACTACTGAAGAGACCAAAACACCCTAAAAAGCCTCGGTAACTGAGAGAAAGATCCTTCTCTACCAAACTCGACGTTCCGGATCCAATGAAAATATCAGATTTCGGAATTGAGGCCTCCTTGACCCAAAACCTAAGAAAGCTCATTTAAACTAGTTTCAGACTCAAAAACTCAAAATATTCTCAGAAGCTCTAGAAATTGCAGCGAAACCATTTCTACCATTAATTTGACCATCTTGAACTGTTGAAATTTTCAGAATTCAAATTCGAGCTTCCGAACCCCGACTGTTGACCGAAGTCAAACATTGGCTCTTGTAACAACTAAAAATGCAACTTCTGATCTAAAATCTTCATTTTAACTCCAAATTAAGTTCTTAAGTTCTCCTAAACCAGATTCGGCGTTCTGGAGTTGATAGAATCGGAAGAATCCTGATCCAACAATTGAAACTTAAAATGGCCTGAAAACTCAAATTTTCCGATTTAATCCTTTAAAAACTCTTTCATTTGCAAAACTCAAGCTTATCACCATACTTCCGAAATCTGACTTTTAGCATTAGCCAATAATGAGTCAAAAAAACTTTTAACAAGCGCAAAAATAGTAATTTGGATGAAAATACTCAAAATGACCTTCAGGGTCATTACAATTGTGTTCCCTACGGTTCGTTGACTTGATTACCCTAGATACATAACTATAATTGGTGAGTTGCGTGCAGGACGGTAACATAGGTTCTTCCAGCCCTCTTGTGAAGATGAAGGTCAAATTTCACCATGGCACTTGGTCGGCCACCATGGCGTGCCAATTAACCGTTACCACTAGTCCCAATCAACCTCCCCTTCGTCAAGTTTGGTCGATTAGACGGGAATACATCAACCGAATTCTGTCATCTACTTCCTTTTTCCTATTTGTCACTACCTTGGTCGGGATCATAATAGTTGGCGGGATTTGGTATTGGCCACCACCAAACAACAACAAATATGGAGGGAAATAGATAATACATGCAAAACCCCAATCATAGAAATGCAAAAAAACTAGGTTATTTCAAGTCAACTACCCATGGTTCTCACAACCCCAAGTTGTGGGTGCTTAGCTACTCATGGCTAAAGCAAAACACACAAGAATGTATATAATAGACATAGTTGAGAGTTTCACCGATAACAATGAAGGAGATAGGCATCACAAGTTGCAAACCCACAAGCTTGATTGATCAACAATGAGTACAAGGCAAGATTTGTAATCCCAAAAATAGGTTTTCTAAGAGAGAATAATAATCTACACTAAAAACCTAAGAAAAGCTTCGAAATGTAATGTGAAATTGTCTACTGCTCGAACCCCTTTCGAAAAACCTAACTTAAGCTATATATAGTGTTTACAAAATAAGCCTAGAATTTATACAAAAAGATAGTTAGCAGTTGATAAGTCTCGCAGTTACGACTCGTAGGACGACTATGAGTCATAGTTGGGGTCTCGTATCAGGTTCTTGGCATCTTGGATTAAATTTGTACAACCGAGTGGTTGCTTGGGATATGACTCATACTACGTTTTGTTATAAAATTTTGGCTCTCTGATTCTTGCTACAAGTCCACCTATACGAGTAGCAGTATGTATTACGACTCGTAGGCTGAGCTTGTAGGGGTGACCTTCACTTGGCAGATTTCTAATATTTGGTCTCTGATTCTTGCTATGCTACAACCTACAACTTGTTGGTAGGCTCGTATGGCCTATGCATTAGCAAAATCTGCAACATTTCTTCAAAAATCATGCCAACCTAACTTTTCTACAAGATTAACACAAAAACATATCAAAGCACTAAAAAATCGCTTTAAGAACTCACAAAATCCCTTGTTTCAGGCATCAAATGTGCTGTATTTTGATAGCACATCAACATCCTCAACTTAGAATTGTTGCTTATCTTCAAGCGATGACTCAATCTACGTAGACAAAGAGAAATTCATAGTAACTATAATAATGGAATATATATCACCTCCTTTGATTCAGATACCCAACTACCATTTTTAAAACAGGATTGCGGAATTACTTAGCAAAAAAGAACATAATGAGATACCTGGTAATCTAAATATGATAAGCTAAGGAACATTAACCAGGCATATGCTACTTAAGTAGTGCAAATGCCCTCATTAGAAAGAAGTCCCTTATAATCACTCAAAAGCATTTTAGAAATTCAAGGACTGAGGAAGCATTCTCACTCTTACAACTGAAATTCAATGCATACTAACTAATACCATAGGCTTGCCTCTATGCTCATCTTCTGGTTTGGTGATAAAGTGGAGGTAGATCACTTTAGGATGCATAGGCTTGTAACATCGGCTCAGGATACTTTGGTAAGGTATTTTGGGCAAATAGTGACTAAAACTATCCTTGAACCATGTTTACCAACACTTTTTATTATCATAATCCACCCCTTTTAAACCAATTCACCCTTATTCTCCTATTTTGAACTTTTCTCAGGTGCTTTCTCTTTTTCAGCTGAGCCTTGATTTCAAACTCATTTTTGTTACTTTTTTTTTCAACTCAAGGCACTTTTCTTTTCTTTTTCTTCACCTGACTCGTGATTTTTTATTTCTTTCTTGATTTCCCAACTAACCACCTTATTATTATTACTTTTCCATAATAAGGGCCACCCTTAACTTAGGCTTTTAGCCTCAAATGAAGTATACAATATCTATGCCTCAAACCAGGGCCACTAACTGCAGCCACCCTTAACATAGGCCTTTGGACTCAATCAAGGTTCGCATGTTCAAGGATAGACCAAGGACAATATCAAGGCATTTTGTCAAACAAGTTTAAGCTAGCAAGTAGTCAAGAAAGAATGAGTACCTGATAAGCTCAAAAATTTTGAACAAGGGATTCTTTTACTCATCTGGTGGGTCATTTAGGCTAAAAGTAGTTTCACTCAAGGAACAAAGGCCTAAGATCCCTTCCATAACCACCACATCACTAAATCAATTTTAGAGTAACAAGGCAATTTTTGGGTGCATAAAAGATGCATGAATGTAGCAAAATAAGCTCATAGCACACATGAAAATTGTATCCATGATCAAGTATAGACTCACACGTCATGGTTTCAGTATCAGCTTACCTTTACAATATCAGAACAAACATTTCCAAATACTCAAATATATATGTATGCATCAATAATCACAACCTCAAAAATTTTGAGGGTACCCAATTTTCGTGTCAGGGTAGGAGTACCAAGGCCAAGTTTCTTGAATACGGCAAGAGGCATTAAATTGATGCTTGCTCCTAAGTCACATAATGCTCTTGCAAATTCAACGTCACCGATAGTGCAAAGGATGGTGAATGCCTAGGGGTCTTCTCAATTTTGCACAAGACATTTGATCATAATCTCACTACACTGTTGGAGTTCTTGCAAGAATTCTTGGCTCAAAATGTGCTTTTCGGTGACCAAATCCTTAATATTTTGGCATATCTAGGCATTTTCTCCAAGGCCTCCAAGATAGGAATGTTAATGGATAGTTTTTTTAACATTGACAAGAAATGCTTGAACTTGCCATCTTCTTCCTTCTTCTTGAGCCTTTGTGGGAATGGAGGAGGTGCTTTTGGGATTAATTTGGCTTTCTCTTGCTCTCTCACCTCTTGGTCCTCTACTCCCTTACTCCTTGGACATTCTTCCTTATTTATCACCTTGCTATTAATGGCTCTCTCCTCAACTTCATCATCAACAATTGGCATAGAGGTCCACAGTGCCTTTGCCACTCTGAGTCATCACGGCCATGCAATGCCCTTTGTTCTTAGGATTTTGAATCGTGTTGCTAGGTAGGGTGCCCTTTTTGCATTGGTTCATCTGGGAAGATACTTGCCTGAATTATTCTTCAAGTTGCTAGATTGCCACAGAGTGAGACTCTATTTTCTAATTTATTCTTGAAATATCCATCTTTATCCCTTTTACAGTCTCATCGTGGTGATCCACCCTCTTCAATAATTTATCGAACATTTTTTCAATCCTCGAATTACTCGACCTGGAGTCACGGTTGTGAGGAGGCATATATAGACCATTCCTGTAGCCCTCTCTTCTCCCCCATTCTACGTCTGACACTCTTTCTCTCTCATAGTATCCACCCCTATTATCTCTGTATACTCCATCTCGATTGAAGTTCTGACCTTGATTCCCGGAATTTTGCCTCCAATAATCTGAGTTTGACCCTCGGGGGTTATTCCGAAAACCTGCCGCTTGGTTTCTCACATAACAAGCATCCTCATCCAAGAATTGCTTATCATATGCAGGAGTAATAGGGCGTTGGTGAGCTATTGTGTTCACACTAGCTTCGTTTTGCTTCAAAACCAAATCCATGCTCGTACGTAGTTGAGCAGGTTGCTCCATAATCTCTTCATTCACTTTAGCCTGCTCACTATTTGTGGTAACCGCACAAGAACTCTTTGTATTACCATGCTCACTCTGACCCCACGCTGTGTTGATCTTCACCACTTGTTCCATTCTTTCGGCCACTAGCTCAAATGGTTGATCAAGAAAAGTACCTCCCATGATCGTGTTGGCGCTAGCTTTGCTATTTGCATCAAGTTCTCTATAGAAGATCTCGACCAAAGCATCATCATCAATTTTGTGATAAGGGACCATCCTCAAGTATTTGGTGAATCTCTCCCATGTAGTACTAAGAGAGTCTCCATGCAATTGTTCGATGTTGTTAATTTGGTCCTTAAGCTTTAGTTTCTTCGACCTTGGGAAATATCTTTCTAAAAACACTCTCTGCAGCTCAACCCAACTCATGATGGTACCCGGAGGTAGCTCAGACAACCATACAACTGCATTGCCAGTTAGTGACAATGGAAACACCCTTAATCCAATAGCGTCAATAGAAATATTTTGTGTCCCTATGACACCTTTGCACTCGAAGATGACATTTTGAAGATGACGGTGGGGATCCTCTGACGGTAGCCCTGTGAATAGGCTATGGTTTTGGAGAATTTGGAGCAATCAACTTGATACCGCAGACTTAGCATCTGCCGGTAGAGGGGGCAATACTATAGAACTAGTAACATCCATTACCATAGGGTTCAATGGGCACTGATTACAGCCGTAAGCATTTGTATTGAAATCTCTCCGTTGTGGCCGGTTAACCCTTGGTGGTGGATTCTCCTCCCTTCTTAAGTCTTCCTTATTCTCATGCATATCCTCCCCAACCTCAATGTCCACTTTTACTCGAGCCATTGTTCTTTGTAGTCGATGGATCTCCAAATTTAGTAGAGATAAGGGATTGCCTTGGCTCCTTGTATTGGATATACAACCTAGTACACCCTCCAAAAGAAATCAAACAACAAAAACAAAAAAAAAAGTAAAGTACAAGAGACTAGAAATTAACACTAAAACTAACTAATAGTGAAATCAAATCAAAACCTGGTAGCATTCCCCGGCTATAGCACCATAATTTTTGATAGTTTGATGGTCACACTCCAATAAGAAAGTGGTCACTATCAGTAGTTAACCTAACCAAGGTTACAGTCGAATCCACAGGGAATATAGGGCTTTGACTATAAGACTTCACTACTAATCATTTATGGTATTTGTGACTACAATCTCTAAATGTGGGGGGGGGTTTGATTCTAAAACAATATAAAATAAACACTAACAAAAATGCAAGGAAATACTCAATTTTGGGGACAACTTGGGAATTGTGTTCCCCATGGTTCGTTGACATGATTACCCTAGATACATAACTATAATTGGTGAGTTGCATGCAGGACAGTAACTTAGATTCTTCCAGCCCTCTTGTGAAGGTGAAGGTCGAATTTCACCATAGCGCTTGGTTGGCCACCATGGCGTGCCAACTAAGCATTACCCTCCCCTTGGTCAGGTTTGGTCGATTAGACGGAACACATCAACCGAATTTTGTCACCTACTTTCCTTTTCCTATTCGTCACTACCTTTGTCGAGATCGTGATAGCAGGCGGAGTTTGATAGATCAATAGTGAGTATAAGGCAAGATTTGCAATCCCCAAAATAGGTTTTCCAAGAGATAACAATAATCTACACTAAAAATCTAAGAAAAGCTTCAAAACGTAATGTGAAAATGTCTACTACTAGAACCACTTTCCAAAAGCCTTACTTAAGATATATATAGTGTTTACAAAATAATCGTAGAATTTACACAAAAAAGACAGTCTGATAGTTACGACTCATAGGATGACCTACGAGTCGTATTCAAGGTCTCATATCAGGTTCTTGGCATCTTGGACTGAACTGGTTTGACCCTTAGGTATAAGTTGTTGCTTGGGCTATGACTCATATGTTTATATCATAGTCTTGGTATTCAGTTTTTGGTCCAATATTTTGGCTCTCTGATTCTTTCTACGGGTGCACCTGTACGAGTCATAGTGTGTGTTATGACTCGTAGGCTGGGCTCATAGGGGTGACCTTCACTTGGCAGATTTCTGATTTTTTGTCTCTGAATCTTGCAACGGTACAACCTACGACTTGTAGCGTGAGCTACGAATCGTAGGCAGGCTCGTGTGGCCTATGCTTCAGCAAACTCTGCAACTTTTCATCAAAATCATGCTAACCTAACTTTTCTGCAAGATTAATACAAAAACACATCAAAACACTAAAACGTCGCTTTAAGAACTCATAAAATTCCTTGTTTCAGGCACCAAATGTGTTGTATTTTGACAACACATCACAACGACATCAAATTTATTATGCGCCACCAAATTATAGGTGGTGAGATGAGGATGTCGGTTAAGAGAAACTCCTAAGCAATATTTATTGAGCATGATCTTTTAAAATGAGTCTATTCCTGTTGAGCTTACTTTTAAAAATATGATTTACTCTAAACTTGCATAAACTGATTTGAGCATTAGTTGTTAAGTTGAGGTAAGTGAGTTGAGCTTTACTTTTCTTGAGCTATTCTACATAGAAATACATTCCATGTAATGAAGTCCATTTGGGAC
This sequence comes from Solanum clarkiae, assembly GCA_011800125.2. Classification (NCBI taxonomy): domain Eukaryota; kingdom Viridiplantae; phylum Streptophyta; class Magnoliopsida; order Solanales; family Solanaceae; genus Solanum; species Solanum clarkiae. The sequence goes on along the minus strand of JAABOM020111617.1, from coordinate 2,495 downwards.
TGCATCATTTTATGATGCAGATACAAGTGATAGAGAACTTCAGCCCTTACATCATTGAGGTCAAGATAAGTACACTTCCAGAGTTGGCGAGCCCTCCTTGCTTTCCAAAAGAGCCCTTTCACTTTATGTTTTTATATAGTACATTTTATTCCTTTGATTTGGGGTGTTCATGGCCTGTCATGCAAGTATCTAGATTATTGAGTAGAGGCTTCATAGACACCGAGTAGAGGATATTGTTGAGCATTTTATATTCTAAATTTATTTACTGAATATGATGAATAGTTGAGCTGCATTTTGTTTCATATAATGACTTTCTTTTTGAGTTATTCTCCCGCTGTTGAGTTGATGTGATAATGAGGACAAGTGGATCTCTTTGGGAATCAACAATGGTTCTTCAAGTGCCGGCCATGCCAAGGGTACCCTCCAAGGCATGATAATGATTTTAACTATATGTGCATATACCCACCATGTTTGACTAAATTTACTTGACAAAAATTTTTATGTTGACAAAATATTATTGTATCAATTTCAAAATAAGCACGTTATGATAATTTATGGGCTCCAAAGCATGTATTAAGCTCATGAAAAGTTTCTATGATTTGCAAGTAAATTATTGAGCCCTTATTCTATGTTTTATTCTCATATGAATTATGAAGGGGTTATGACCTAAGATATACTCATCACCCTCTAGTACAAGGATAATATCTACATTAAGGGGTTATGATCTAAGCTATATTCCTCACCCTCATGTATGGTTTAACACTACGCACTATCTAGTGCCTCCCTTCACTATGCTATATTCTTCACCCTCATGTACTATTCAATACCTACTGGAAAGGGTTATGACCTAAGCTATATTCCCCACCCTCTAGTACAAGGTATTGAATGAACTACTCATGCCATGTTCTTATGTTCTATAAGTTACATAAATTTATTATTAAGCTTATGATGTATTATGTAAGTTTTAACTTAAGCATTGATTATACATGTTATATTTAGATTATGTCCATTGATTATGATTATGTGTCTCGATTATTATGACTTATGTTCCTTGTTACATTGCACCCTGCATACTTAGTATATTGCAAGTACTAATGCATATATTTTGCCTACTATTCTAACCATGTAGGGACTGGAGCACCTATTCACCCTTCTCTTTATGGCTAGACGATTGTTCCAAGATTGTTATTGGTGAATCCTCCACTCGGGGGACAACATTTGTCTACTTTCATGGTTTTATTTAGTCTACTCAATTTGGCAATACTATCTTTGAGGGTGATACCGGGAGATGTCTTGGCCCCTGCTCCATTCATAATTAGAGGTGTTGTTGGATACATGGGTTGTATGTCATGAGCTCGACTCTTATTATATCTATGTATTGTTGGAGTTTGCCCTTAGTCCCCTTATCCTGTTTGTGGTTAATGTTTACTATGTTAACAAGTTGAAAGTCCCAAATCCCTAAATGCTCCTGTAGTTTTAGTCATACTTACCTCGCCCCTTAGACTTATTTGCTATCTGATTCATGTTTATGCTCTTCCCTATCACACCCCCATAGTATGAGTCCAAAGCCTCGCTTCTCTTAGAAATCATGTTCTATGTACTTATTTATCTCTTATTGCTTCCGCTAAACCAATGATGTACTCTGCATGCTTAAGAGGCTTGTTTGGGGATCCTCTTTGGATTCCCATTTGCTTTGTCACATCTAAGCCTTAGGCTTGGGTCATGACACTCGATTTTGGATTGTGATATAATTAAATCTATCTTTTGTAGATTTAAATTTCATAGAGGTCTTTTCCTTCCGACATCTGCTGCTCACATCTCCAAAATAATAAGAAAGAAATTAAATAAAGATTTTTAAAAATGAAATACCACGGGGGACATGTATCCGTACCATCTATTTTGTACTAGGTTTAAGCTAAAACGCATTGAAGAAGTCCTTTTCTATGTTCACTTTTCTTGTCAAAAAATAAGAGCATAGAAGAACTTGCTGCACATCGATAACCCTACAAGCTTCTTCAATTTTGAGGGAGTATCATTACTCATTAGAGGGACAGAATCTCTCTCTCTCTCTCTCTCTCTCTCTCTCTCTCTCTTTATATACATACATACCTACATACATACATTTATTGTTACACCCCGTGAATAAATAATTATGGTAAATCGAGGTGTTGGAAAATTTTTGAAAAATTTTCAAAAGTTCATTTGAATCAATTATGGTGCATAAGTATCGGAGGGGGTGTATTGGCTAGGTGAACTTTAAAACTTGAGTTCGGAAGTCCTTAATTGGATTGAATTATAAAAGTTTGGGGTCTAATTAAATGACTTATTAACAAGAGGCCCTTAATTGCAAATTTGAAAGTATGGGGGTCTATATATACCCCCATAACTTGAAAAATCAAGACCCATTTCAAGGTCTTACAACACTTAGAATATTTGGGGCTTAAGGAGAAGACAAGAAGAGGTCTTCAACATTCAAGGTGAGTTTTCTAAGTTTC
>JAABOM020111580.1:0-24157 GCA_011800125.2 Solanum clarkiae | reverse complement strand
TCTGATGAATAGGGTATTCAAGCCATTCTTGGATGTGTTTGTGATAGTATTTATAGATGATATTTTGGTATATTCAAGATCATAAGAGGACCACACAAATCAATTACAACAAGTGTTACAAGTTCTTCATGATTGACAATTGTATGCCAAATTTTCTAAATGTGAATTTTGGCTAAAATCAGTGGTATTCTTGGGTCATATTATATCCGATGAGGGAATAAGGGTTGATTCACAAAAGATAGAGGTTGTGAAAGATTGGCCAAGGCCAACGACACCAATGGAAGTTCAGAGATTCCTAGGGTTGGCTGGTTATTACAGAAGGTTTGTTGGAGGTTTTTCTTCTATTTTTGCACCTCTAAAAGAGTTTACATATAATGCAACCAAGTTCCGATGGAATGATGCATTATAAAGGAGCTTCCAATTGCTAAAAAATAAGCTAATTTTTGCACATGTGCTACTACTTCCAGAAGACACCGAGGGATATACAATGTATTGTGATGCTTCAAGAGTTGGCTTAGGGTATGTACTGACATAACATGGTAGGGTAATTTCTAATGCATCTAGACAACTACGACCACATGAGAAAAACTACCTAAATCATGGTCTTGAGCTAGCGGCGGTTGTGTTTACTATGAAAATATTGCGCCACTATTTGTATAGGGTTCACGTTGACATATATACTAATCATAAGAGCCTGTAATACATCTTTAAGCAGAAAGACCTAAACTTAAGACAGCGGAGATGGGGAGAGCTAATAAAGGATTATGACGTTGATATACTTTACCACCTAGGAAAGCTAAGTGTGGTAGTAGATGCTCTCACTCATAAGGCAATCATGAATATTGGTGATCAGGCCGTGGTAGGTCAAGGTTTGGCTAAGGATCTACGATAACTAGCTAGTTTGGGAGTTTGCTTTTTTGAAACTTTAAAGGAAGGGGTTGTTGTGCATAATATTACGGAGTCTTTATAGGTAATTGAGGTGAAAGGAAAACAGTGTGAGGATCCCGTTTTATGATGCAAATGAAACGTGATATGGCTTTTCAAATTAGCGCCAATTTTTAAAAGAGTTTTAATCTCAAATTAGAGGGCGACATGTATGTTTAACGCTAAAGAGGATCGAGTATAAATAATTTTTAAGTCAAATTAGGAGATCATGACCAAAAAGGAGGTAAAAGAAGTGAGGTGCTTGTAGGAATTAGGAAGCTAGCAGGTGAGTCACTTACATGCTTATCTTAGTTATGCTAGCTAAACGGAGATGAGACCAGACACCAAATTTGTCCAAGTCCGATAATGAATAAAGTCCATGTTAAGAGTGTAACTTTAGCCCATGTTTTACCATCATAAATGGACAATACTTACAGCACAAGATGAATAATAAAAGGGCCCAAGTACATCATAACCCACTTGACTAATTGGGCCCAAACTAAGTGAAGAGGAATTAGGAAAATGGGCAACCAAGGCACATTAACTTTGAGACCTATTTAAGCCCAAGTGAGAGGCCCAAGCTGCTGCATCACTAGCTTATTAATATTTGTTGATATGTGGTCAAAATCGCAAGAGAAAGTCAGCCAAATGTGTTTCTTTAAAAGGGCTTAAAAATAGTCCCTTAAGTCATTTCACTTTGGAACAATTTTCTACTTTCCTAAAGACTCTATTTTCTCTTTACTTCACTTCGCAAGGCGGGCAATAAAACCCTCTAAGGTTCTTGAAGGAAACTTGAATCTTTAAGGCTAAGTTACATAAAAATATCCATGTATTTGTTATACTTATCCCATGACAAACAAGAAGTATATGCTAGTTATGCTTATGAACAAAGGTCAGACAGCATGCACTTAGAAAGTTGTTGCACACTTGCCTATTTTTTAATGACTTCTCTATGGTTTGTAGGATATATTGTGAAGAGAAGTTAATGTTTCTAATATGGTTTAAGTTATACACATTAATCTAAGGTTTTGGCCCTAATTTTGTTTCACTAAACAACGAGTTTTATTGTGCTATCTTAAGTGTGATTTTGATTAGGACTTGGTGGCTGATGGATTAAGGCTATTGCCTCATGTCCTTCATGATTGCTTTGGTGCTATTCTGGAACTATTTTAAGGATGTTTTTTTATATAGATGTGTTGAGTGCAGTTTGGTTAAAGTCTGGATAGTTTTGTATTGTTTACATTGAGTTATAGGCAAATGGCATAATGTTATGCTACCTGATTGCATGTCGTGTGAAGTTGGTCTGTGCTGTGAATTGTGGACTATTTCCAGCAAGTTACGAACCTAAACTAGGTTGTATACACCATGTGTATCGAATGGCTAATAGACTCATATGCTTAGGGGTGGAAGGGATGAAGTAACGTTGTTGGGTCGATGTTTACGGTTTGCTGCCCAAAGTTTATTTGTACATTAGATTGGACTGCCAAGAAGTGTTTATTAGCTACTAATACCAGTGTTATTTCCTATCTATTGTATAAAAATATTTGAGGGAAAAGGAGGTTACTCTGAGGAAATAACAAACTCATATATCGAGGTATGTAAGGCTACTCGATTTCGTATTACTTGGCATGAAATCTGGATTCTTCCTTGGCACAAAAAGTCACTTACGATCTTCGACACAACTATTAACCATGTCTCAACTCTTTCACATGTTCATATGCTCCCATACATAATCACCTTTAAATCTATATACATAATTGGATAGTAAGTTACATGGGTTCTTGTTGCTAAAAAAAGTTCACGAGTTGTTTCATCTCATACGCATTTCATTAGTTGTGTAATGTACTCTTTCCATTTCCATATTGCCTTGTATGATTATTTATGTGACACATGCTATATCTTTAGACCTACAGCTCCAATATTATGACCACCAAAAGAATCATATCAAAAGTAATTGGAAGATAAAGTATATTGCTTATTGATGGGTGGTAACCCGAGGGGTGGAAGAATCACCTAGCCAGGGTTGATCCTATCATGACGAATAGCCTAAGGGGTGAATGCAAAAGCCTAGCCAGGGTCGATCCTGATATAGATTTACCACTGATCAGCTAGTCATTGTATTACATATTGTGCACAGATTATACAGTAAAGGTAAAGTAATAAAAAGAACATAAAGTACATGATCCCACATTATAACTAAAGGTTGTCTGTTATCCTACACCAGTGCATAGTTTCATTTGAGTTGTTACTTCATATACAGTATTTCCTGCCTTACATATTCAGTACATTATTTCGTATTGACATCCCTTATGGGGGACCTAGATTTCATTTTGCAGGTACAGGTGCTAGTAGCACTCCCCAATAGGTGTACAGGAGATCCAGCTATTGTTACCAGGCTCCAGGTTGCTTCGGAGCTTTGTGTGTCTAGAGCTTATATTTTTGTATGTATTGTTAGTCGAGGCAAGGCCTGTCACTACCCTTATCAGATGCTTTTCCTTATCTAGGAACTTTGTAGACTATGTAAATAAAAGTGTGGTAATGTCTCATACTTTAGACAATGTGGCCCCAACGGCCTAGCCATATGCATTTCATTTTGGCTTGTTATTACTACTTACTTTCTTAAAGGCATGTTGAATGAAGAAATCCCTTATAATATATATAGAAAGCACATAGATAAAGTTTGGTTCTCCCAAGCCTTATCGGTAATGGGTGTCAGTCCACCATAACGGGACTTTGGGCGTGACAACATGATGTTACCATGTAGGAACCAAAGCACCACTTAATCATCCTCCTCCTCCACATGGCTAGTTCGATTGTCCTACAATCTTGTTGGTGAGTCCTCCACTGTGAACCTTAAGCCATACTAGCCTGTGACTGAGATCCCTGGGTTCCAAAATATTGAGACCTGTAATCATTCTTGTTTCTAGGCATAGGTGCATGAGCAGTTGATAGTGCTGGACTTGACTGGAATCTATTGCCATTCCCTCTCTTTCCAACCTCATGGTTGGATGTCTTGGCGCTCTTATTTCTGAAATTTTCCCTATCATGTTGTCTCTCTTCATCAGTTTTTTTCACATAAGTTATCAACCTGTCAATGTCCATATCGCTCACCAACATAACTCCCTTTCCATCTTTCTTTGGCCCTTTGTTTATCCCATTAACATACATCCTCATTCTCCCCATTATCCTAGTAACCATATCTAGAGAATAGCGAGATAGGTGGGTCAACTTAAGCCCATACTCTTGCAAAATCATAGGGCCCTATTTTAGATTCAAAACTCTCATATCTTGGCCTCCCTCCATTCTCTTGGAAAGAAACACACCAAGAAGGCTTCCTCGAATGCTGTGCAAGTTAGCAATCGGGCTTCCTATCCTCTACTTTTCTTACATTGATCAAACGATAGCCTGGCCACACCCTTGAATATGAAAGAAGCTAGTTTAATTCCATCATCATCAGCTACATGCATCAGCTGAAACATCTTCTAAAGCTTCTCCATGTAGTCCTCATGATCCTAATTCGATGCTGACCTGATGAACTCAGGCGTATTCATCCTTATGAATTCACTGACTCTAGATATGTCCTGTGCGTCTTGTCTGCCAGCTTCTTGCTTTGCAGTAGGTGTTGTGAGAGCCTGGGCTAGAGTTTGATAGCCTAGTGAAGCTCAGCATTTGAAATCTTAGCTTGTGGGGGTTACTCAACAGCGATAGCTAGTTCTATGAGCTCATCATATCCTTGAGTCTTAGGTGGGTTAACATTCTTCTATGTAGGACGCCCTCTACTCTCACAACTCTTCTTGGAGACATGATCACAACTCTACAATGCATAGAGCATGAATTATAAGAGAGTTTTCATAAAGATTTAACTCCATCGCACGAATCAGATGATGAAATAACTTCAACAATTCCTAATGTCCTATACCATCCTGCTTATGAAGTGTGGTGCAGAATACACCCATAAACAAGACTCTACTAGACACCGCTTCATAGAATCCCTAGGACATTTGAACTGTGTGCTCTAGTTCCTAGTTTGTCACGCCCTGGGAGGGTGCCCTAGATGTAGCCGGCAGTCAGAGACTATTGCTAGTCCCCAACCAAAACACTTGGCCTAATCACAAATATTTATTAAATGGATAATCAATCAGCAGAAAACGAAGGATAATAAGTGTTCAATCTAAGTCTCAAACAAAATAAATAAAATAGGCTAGTCTGAAAGAAGCTAGTTCAACATAATCTCCAATCAATAACTCAACTCTAGTTTATGAAGCTTCTATCACAATCAAATAGTGTCAATGACATACCCATGGCAACATCTACTCATAATAAAGCTAACTCGAGTCTAACTCTAGAAAGCTAGATGAAAATAAAATAATGATACTCCGAAGTAAAGAAGGTTTACCAACTCTGCTAACTACAATAGATCCTCAATGATCTGCTTTTTGACAATCTCTAGTACCTGACTCTGCATCATAAAATGATGCAGCCCAAATGGGCATCAGTACGTGGAATGTACAAGTATGTAAAATGGCTAAATGAAACAGATACAAGTAGAATAATATAGAAATAATATTAACTCAAAAGATACTAAATTAGAATGTCAATTGTCTGTCTAAAGCAAGAATAAGAAGTAGACAATGACCTATTAATACCAATCGAACCTCATCAATCATCTCTACTCAACTTGATTAGACCCAGAGTACTCTTAGTGTGGGGCCTATATGAGAATTTTACATACCGGACGACAATCACATATGAGCCAGTTATTGTACAATAATAACACTGAAGTTGCCATAGTCGTTCCATTCTAGCCAGGCAAAGAACGAATTGGATCCACTAAGGATCTAGCCTCCTCAAGTCCTCTATTGATTTCAACGACTTTAACTCAAGAGGGAACCTTAATGTAATGGTCCAATCCTATTCTACACTTGGTGATGTAGTTAATAAGTGTGAATTGCTTTTTATCTTACTCATTTCGATACTCGATACTCCTCCCAAGACTCAATGCTCATAAGACTCGTCATCTCAATTAATTCATCTCAATTAGCCTCGTGGAGGCTCTTATCATCTCAATTAGTCTCATAGAGTCTCTCATCATCCCATGAACTAAACTCAATTAGACCATTTAGCCTATCAACTCAATTATCTTATCAATTCTATTCTCATTTAATAACTCAAGAACTCAGATCAATCATTAAGAGGAAGTTGATTAGACAAACCCTAGCATTCAATTATGAATACTTATGGGATCATCAAGCTCTACTAACTCAATATAATACTCACATCACAATCATAATCAACATACTCGAGTTAAGGCTCTAGACTCTATCCCAAGGTTCATTCATGCATGCTTTCAAAAGATAATATATAGGGTTATAAAATGACTCATGAAATGTATTTAATTCGGGAAATCAAGTTTATGATGATCATCAACACATGAAAATACTTGTAAAATATATAATTTGCAAGAACATATTCAAGAAACATGTATGTAGACTAATTATACTCTTAATTCCTCTATAACCATCAACGAGGACACATGGAAAAACATTCTCATGTTTTACTTTAGCCTTATATACCTGTGTGAAACTTTGATACTTAATCTTGTAGGAACACTTCTTAATCCTCTTGAATTCTCGCTTCTCTTGTCTTCTCTATTGTCCCAGTCTTTGTTAAGAACTTAGAAGAGCTTACGAATGGGGATTAAAACCCTTTATATGCTTAAAATGACCCATTTAGATCATATTTTATGCTTAAGATGGGTTGGGAAAGGTCAAGAATGCTCCTCATGAAAACTGAAAAAAAGTTGACTTCGGGAAAGGGGGTCCATGATGAGGACATGGTTACTTTTTTGGAGTTTTTGCTGAAAATTCTCAGATCAAGTTTCATTATACCATAGAAGTATTGGGACAAAGTCTAAGTGTAACTTCGTGGCAGGTGCGCGTTGCACACCTATCATGCACTCGAACCGGAAATCATTTTCGCATGGAGAAATTATCTTTTGATCCACTTGCTATAAAAATCAATTGAGACCATTTTCCCACATAATTTTTAATGTTTATCACATTTCTGGCCTCGTATTTGCCATCGATGTTTGGGAGGACGCATTACGTGCACATCTCTTCTAGGAGTGTTTTGGTAATGTTATCGAGTGTTACATCATCTTCCACTTAGAATTATTTATCCTCAAATGATGTGTAAAGGTAGATATCAAGAAACAGATACAGTCAAGATTCCTCTCAATATTCACCTAATCAATCTGTCAACTGCTCATCAATCTTAACAATCTCTACTCAGACTCAAGAATAGATATATCAACTCGGGAATAGACAAATCAATTTAAGTCAATAATTAGGAAATTGCCTCAAACATTCTCATCATCAGGCATGAATAGCTGCGGGTATTTAGCTGTCATCTCTTTCTCAGCTTCCCATGTAGATCTTCAACGAATTGGTTCCTCCACAGGACTTTGACTGAGGCAATATCTTTGGTTCTCAACTTGCGAACCTGATGATTAAGGATTTGGACCAGAATATCTTCACAGGACAAGCTATCCTTCACTCCAATACTTTTAATAGGGATCACCAATGAGGGATCTCCCAAGCATTTCTTCAACATTGAGACATGGAATACACGATGAATTTCATCTAGCTCTGAAGGTAATTTCAACTCATAAGTAGCCTTTCTAATCCTCTTCACAATCTAGTATGGGCCAATATAGCGAGGACTCAATTTCCCCTTGTTCTCAAATCTCATGACATCTTTCATAGGTGAAACTTTCATGTACCCCCAATCATTCACTACATACTCTAAGTCTCTCCTCTTCACATAGGTGTACGATTTCCGGCGATTCTGTGCAGTTTTCAACCTCTCTTTGATGACCTTTACCTTCTTCATTGACTAATGGACAAGATTAAGTCTAATGAACTCAGCTTCTCCAGCCTCTAACAACCTAATTAATGATATATATCTCCTACCATAGAAAGCTTCATAGGGAGCCATTTGAATACTCGCTTGGTAACTAACATTATATGCAAATTCAATCAATGGTTGGTGGTCGTACAAAATTCCTTTAAAGTCAAGGACATAGTCTCTCAACATGCCATCCAATGTCTAAATCATATGTTCTGCTTCGCCTTTCATCTGATGATGAAAAGTTGTACTGAGATTAACTTTCGTACCTAATACCTTCTAGAAGGATCTCCAAAATTGGGAGGTTAATTAAGCTCCTCTTTCCAAGATAATGGACAAGGGAACACCATGCAACCTCACAATCTCATGGATGCATAACTTTTCATACTTCTTTACAATTTTAGTTATTTTAACAACTAAGAAGTGAGCCAACTTGGTAGATCCACAATCACCTATATCAAATCATACTGCTTTCGAGACATCGATAAATCTGTAATGAAGTAGATGTTGATCATCTCCCACTTCCATTCATGAATCTTAAAGTTCTGTGCTAATCCACATGGCCTTTGACACTCAACTTTAATGTGTTGGAAATTCGGTCACTTAGAAACAAACTCAACAATATCCCTCTTCATTCCACTCCAGTAATAGACTTCCGTCAAGTTGTGGTACATTTTGGTAGAGCCAAGATGAATGGGATATCTATAGTTATGGGCTTCAGCCATAATTCTATCTCAAACACCATCAAAATTTGACATGCATAATCTACTCTGATATCTCAACAAGCTATCTCCCTTTTTGGAGAAGACCATCACTTTCTGATTGTGAACAACCTCTTTCAATTGAAGTATGACAGGATCTTGGTCTTGCTTTACTTTTACCTCTTCAACTAAAGATGAAGCAGAACCATTTTGAGCATTGTCTCCTCCCTTATCATTCTCTTCAAGCAGAACTCCTAATTGAGCCAATCTATGCACTTCCTTAGCTGAATCCTTCTTTCTGTCCTCAACATGGACTGTACTACCTATTGACAACCTGTTAAGAGCATTAGCAACAATGTTAGATTTACCTGGGGATAGAAAATGCTCATGTCACAATCCTTGAGCAACTCTAAGCATCTCCTCTACCAGAGGTTGAGCTCATTCTAACTGAAAACATATTATAGGCTCTTATGGTCAGTGAACACATCCACATGTACTCCATATAAGTAGTGGCTCATGATTTTAATGCAAACACCATCACTGCCAACTCGAGATCATAGGTTAGATAGTTCCTCTCATGAACCTTAAGTTGTCTCGAAGTACAGGCTATTACTTTTGTTCTCTGCATTAGCACACAACCCAATCCAACTCTTGACAGCATCACAATATATCTTAATGTCTTTTTTCCCATCGTATAACGTTAAAACTAGTGTAGTAGTCAGTCTAGTTTGCAACTCTTAGAAGTTCTTCTCACATTCATCGGACCACTTAAATTTGACCTTCTTTTGAGTCAAAATAGTAAATGGTGTAGACAGGGAGGAAAATCCCTCGACAAATCTGTGGTAACAGCCAGCCAACCCCAAGAAACTTCTTATGTCAGTCGGGGAGGTCGGTCTAGGCCACTTCTTAACCGCTTCAATCTTTTGAGCGTCTGCTCCAATACCATAACCCAAAACAATGTGGCCTAGGAAATCCACTGACTTGAGCCAAAACTCACACTTCAAAAACTTTGTATATAACTCATGGTCCTTAAGAATTTAGAGAACAACTCTTAGGTGATTGCCATGCTCCTTCTCATGTCTCGCATACACCAAAATATCATCGATAAACATGATAAAAAATATATCATATTATATGAACACCCTATTCATCAAGTCCAAGAAGGCTACAGTTCCATTCGTCAACTAAAGGACATGACCAAGAACTCAAAATGGTCATATCTAGTCCTAAAGGTTGTCTTTGAAATATCACATTCCCTCACTTTCAACCTATAGTAGCTAGATCTGAGGCCATTTTTTGAGAAACAAGACACACCCTGAAGTTGGGAAGACAAATCATTTATCCTTGGGAAAGGATATTTATTCTTCATCGTGACTTTGTTCAGTTACCTATAATCATTGAACATTCTAAAAAACCTATTTTTTCTCCATACGAATAGGATTGGAGCACCCCAAAGAGAAACACTTGGCCTGATAAAGCCCTTCTCTAACAAATTTTTCAACTGCTCTATCAACTCATTTAACTCAGCGAGGGTCATCTTATAAGGTGGAATTGAGATAGGTTTGGTATCGAAAAGAACATCAATCCCAAAGTCAATCTCCTAATCAGGAGGGACTCCAAGCAGATCCTCAAGAAACACATCAGGAAACATATTCACAATTGGAACTGAATCTAGAGTAGGAGACTCAACATTATTAGACTTAAATCGCATGAGGTGATAGATACAACCTTTGGAAATTAGCATCCTGGCCCTAAAGTAGGAGATAAACTTTCCGTTAGGCACAACAGAATCACCTTTCCACTTTAGAACCAGTTCATTAGGGAATTGGAACTTAGCGGTTCGGGCTTTACAAAGGGAGGCATAACAAGCGTGGAGTGATGTTCACGCTCCAATAGTAAATGGTCGCTATCAAGTGTAAAACCTAACAAAAGGATAGGGTTGAATCTGCCACGAATACAGGGTTTGACCATATTGATTCACCAACAATCATTTCAAGTGTCAACCATCTATGTTCTCTAAAAAGGGGGGGAGGTTGAAATTTGATTGAAATAACTACAAACTACACAAATTAAAGCGGAGAGACAATCAATTTGAGGAACAACTTCGGAATTGTGTTCCCCATGATTTACCAGCTCAAATACCCCGGATAACATAACTTCCATAGGACATTTTATGCAAGACAGTAACTTAGGTTCTTCCAACCCTTTGATAAAGGTGAAGATCAAATTTCACTATGGCGCTTGACCGGCTACCATGGTGTGCCAAACTAACCATTATCTATTGTCCTAGTCAACCTCTCCTTGGTCGGGTTTGGTTGATTTGATGAGAACACATCAATAAAATCTTGTCACCCATTTCCTTTTCCTATTCATCAGTACCTTGGTCGGGATCATGACAGTAGGCAGGGTTTGATGCTGGCCACCATCAAACAATAAGAAATGCGAAGGAAAATGGATAACACATGAAAATACCCAACTAAAGAGATAAGAATAATCTGGGTTATTTCAAGCTAGATATCCAAAGTTCCCACAACCCCAAGTTGTAAGGGTTTAGCTACTCATAGCTTGGGCAAAAATACAAACAATCAATAAAATAGACATAGTTGAGAAATTACCCAAGGAAGATGAAGAACAATAAACCATCTTGATTTTGGATTCACAGGCTTGAATAATGAATTTGAATTACAAGTGATTCCAATCCCCAAATTGTGTCCTCAAAGTGAAACCCTAATTCCTTACTTTAAAAACTAAAAGATTCTCTCTAGAAATATTCTATTGTATTTACAATCTGATTCCCTTCTCCTAAAAACCCTAACTTATACTATTTGTACAATTTATAAAAATATCCTTAAAATAAATTAGAAAATCTGGTCTACAGTAGTTACGGCTCGTTGGTACGACTCATAAGGTGACCTAAGAGTCGTAATTGGGATTTCGTAGTCAGCACTTGGCATTCTGGACTTGACTGCTATGATCCACTCTATGAGTCATTGTCTGGTCTATGAATTGTAGTGCCTTCTCATGGTCCAATCTTTTATTTCTTGGTCCAAATTAAATCAACACTATTAATCACTATGAGGTCCTCTTCTACGAGTCGTAGTGAGGACTACGACACATACCCTGGGCTCGTATGGTTGAACTTTAATTTCTCAGACTTTGATTTTAGAAGCTGTTTATCACTATGGTCATCCTGTACGACTCGTAGTTTGGGCTACAACTCGTACTGGGTCTTATAGGTCCTTAAATTCAACCAAATCTGCTACTTTTCCCCAAGATTAAACCAACCTGTATTTTCTACAAAAAAATACAAAACACATAAAAACCACAAAAAGTCACACTGAGAACACATAGAATCTCTTGTTTTAGGCATTAAATGTCTTGTATTTTGACAGCATATCAACACCCTCAACATAGAATTATCGCTTGTCCTCAAGTGATGACTCAATGTAGATAGATAATAAGCAATACATTGCAATCATCCTCTTGGCATATACTTTACTCAATTTCAACTCAGGTACTCCAACTAGAACTTTCTAAATATGGTCATGTAGCTATCAAGAAAACCATGGCACATTGATGCATTTGACAGTCCAATTGTGACATGTTAAAGAGTATCAACAATCCGTAATAATTGAACAAGTCATATGCTAACCATGCAATGTAAATATCCTCACAGAAAAGAAGTCCCTTTTTTCACTCAATAAGCTTTCAAAGTATATTAAGGGACTCTACAAGCATACTCGCTCTCTTAAATGAAATTCTTGTATGATGACCACCATTGGCCTGTCCATATACTCGCAACCCGAACTGTTGACTGATTGGATTAGTATCACTTTAAGACTTCATAGGCTTGTAACGTAAGTTCAAAGGGCTTTGGTATGGAATTTTGGGCAATTAGTGACTAAAGGCCAACCTTGAACTATAGTTTTCAACACTTTCACCTTAACAACTCAACCATTCTTACATAGTTCTCCCTTACTCCACATTTTCAAGCTTTCCATGTATTTTAATTTCATTTTTCAACTTGTGCCTTATTTTCAAACTCAATTTGCTTTTCAACACATACTAAGGCATCTTTTTCTCTTTTTCTCATACCCGGTACATGACTTTCCATCCTTTCTTCTATTCCTAACTAATCACCTCATTGTAGCTATTATACCACAATATAGGCCACCCTCAACTTAAGCCTTTTGTCTCGATCAAGGTTCACAATGTTAATGGATAGATCAGGGCCAATATCAAGGTATTTAACTAAATAAAGTTAGGCTAGCTAGGTATTAGGAAAGAAAAGGTTCATGCAAGGCTCAAACATTTGGATCAAAGGATAAAATCATTCATTTTATGGGTCATTTAGGCAAAAGTGGACTTAATTAAAGAACAATGGCCTAAGATCCCTTCCTATTCCACACAGTCTCCAGTCCAACTCAGCATAACAAGGCAAGTTCTGAATCAGTAAACAATGCATGAACATAATAACATTCAGCTCCCACACACATAGCATTATATACATAGCTAGCTTAGACACATAGGTCATGCTTCAAGCATCAACTTGCCTTCACTTAGTCAGAACAAACATTACCAAATCATTCGCACATGCAATATTGCAAAAGACAACCACAATTCACAAAAATTTTGTAGGTACTAATTTACCAAAACATTTCATAAAAAGTATTCAAAACCATGTATGTGCTAAAAGTAATCACCATATACCAACACATTATCCAAAACACCTAAAAACATTACGATTCAACATAAAAATAAAGTCATCCACAAGGAAAAAGAAATACGCCAAGAAAACCATGGGATATCAAAACGAGGATAGTTATGGACTAACAGTTACTCAAACTCCACCCTAATCCAAAACTACCCATACCCAACCAAAACAAAAGTTACTTTGTCCTCAAAGTATTACAAAAACAGTAATAAGAACAAAATATCAAAAAATATCCATAAGAACAGGGGTCAAAAACTGCAAACATCAAATATGCTCAATCACCAGCATTTGTTTAGTCAGGGGTGTGTGGCTCTCTCCTCTGGAGTAGTCTGGGCTGCAGTTGTGCTAGATGAGGCAATTCCATGGAATCTCTCTACCTCCAAAGCTCTCCTCTACTCCTTCTCCTCTCTCGATCTCTTCATGACAAACTTCATAAACTGCTCCTCTAACTCCTCCTACTCCTCGGAAGTCCTTTGTAGCTTATGCCCTTCCTCAACATCAGTCTCCTCTATCGACCTCTCCCCAGCAGCACATTGTGGATCCTCTATAAAAAATAAATCTATCAAATCATCACCCGCAGGTGCCTACTCCAGAGCTGTGATCGGGCTATTAGTGATACAAGAAAGTCGGCCTTAAAAATGTCCAACTCCTGCTAAAAAGTAGACATGTTAGCAGACTGCATCCCATCAAGCTTCTTCTGGATTCTGACCTCGAGCCTCAACCCTAGCATCGACCATAGAAATCCTTTGATCCGCAACTGAAAGGGTGAACGTTGTGGACCTCTTCTCTGAAGACTTAACTGTCGGTTGGACCCAAGATTTGATCTGCTGCATCAACTGTGCTAGCTGTCCCTCTACCCTGGATAATCTGCAAAGCATAGCCTGAAAAGCAATAGCAGATATAATAAGGAAGTGCTAAGAAGGAACCTGAGGTGTAGATACCTCTGGTGCTAGTGCAGCTATAGAGGGACCCTCCTCGATATCAGCTATTATAGGCTGCTCTTGTGCTGCTGGAGTACTGGTAGCGGCTGCTAGAGTCGAACCCTCTGTTGTTGGCTCAGGAGGAAATGGCTCAAGAATGGGAGAAGGTGCTTATCGGTGGAGGGCCACTAGATTATCGTCAGCCTTGATCAGGCTGGGATCCATGGTGTAGAGGACCTTGACTTGTGGATGAATATGAAGAGAGTCTCGCCACCTAGCCTCCATGGATAGCTTATGGATCAGCATCAGAAGGGGCATGTATGTATTCCTTCGATGTTCGGACTCGTGAATTTGCTCTGCCAACATACGGGCCAAATCAATGTCATAGCCAGCTAAGATGCTGGCTAGTAGGAACGCTCTCTCCAAAGTGATAACATTATTAATGTATATGGGTCAGATGCGAGATCAGATGATGGACCACCAAAATTTTGCAGGGAAAGAGAGCTAAGATTTCACGATGGGCTCAGTGTGTATGGTGACCCATGTAGGCTTGGGGTCACTATCTAATATCTAACTTACCACCCATCTTAAGAGCTCGATCCTCAGGTCCACATTCTTCCCAATTACAGCCCATTTAATCTTATTTGTTCGGCTATCAAACTCAATTGTGGACTGGGGTGCTATCTAATTGGGCCCAAACTGAACTTTGCGGATGGTCTCCTCTGAAATGTTTACTCGCTAGCCTCAAACTTGGACATCTCTCAACCAAGGTTGATCAATAGCTTTCTTTCTCTTTTGAAGATCTTTGAGGATGGGGGTTGCGTATACTACATAAAACTTCGAACTAGAAGTTGGGAATACTTGCCCAACTTTGTTGTCAGCCATCGGAGCCCATGCCTATCTATCTCGGCCTCCAATTCAGGAATACGACGCATCCCTAAATCAATTAATCAAATCTCCTCACAGAATGGCCTCACAGGCTTACCCTAGCCCTTAGGCTCTAACCCTTGCCAGTAGATAGCCCCCATACTACTCCCCATCGGTGATGTGGTGGGTCACCAACAAAGATGGATGGGTCAACTGAGTATTGGACTGCTCCTCCGCCCTAAGGCACCTCATCGAACTTAGACCAACTCATGCTTCCCTCCTCATCAGACTGGGAGGCACTCTCATCTTCCATGCAGTTTGAGCTCTAGTTTTAGGCCTCTGAGCCTCAAGGTCAATCCGTACATTTGACTCTTCATTTGAGCCCTTAGAGTGCTCGTCTACTGAGTCCAGGTCCCTTAGTATTCTGTTGAAGGCTCGGATTGTCGCAATTCTATTTTTCAAAGCCATTCTACCAGAAATATTCATCACAAACCAATAATTAGCCAAAATATACCTAAACAAATAACAAAAACAGATAAAAGCATAGGAAGAAACAACAACAAAAGTAAAAGCACTCAATAAAATCAACATTACACCAACTGGAGGTTGCAGGTACGAGGCTCAGTTACGACTTAGCAAAGACTACGAGTCATTCTGTGGCATCATAGTCCATAGGTTCCTAGCGAAAGTTTATAATGAACTTCAATACAAGGATTAGTTACGACCCGTAGTCGTGACAACGGGTCATAGACTTGGCTCATGCCAATTTTTAGTATCAAAAATAAATCACAAGGCAAGTTTACGAGACCCCACTATGGTTCATAGTGGACACTATGGCCTATAGATGGGTCTCGTACGGTGAGGTTCAAAGAACCTTGTGAAATGCCCCAAACAGTGCCTGAAAATGTGCCTAAAAAATGCCCGTAATCATAATTTTCTTATATCTCAAAATGCTTGCGTGATATCAAAAATTCGACTTCATATTCTGTATCAAGGGCAAAAATTGAGTGGGAAATGGGTCTAACCCTTACTTTAGGGCAACCGTAGAAAAAATTGATTTTCCCAAGTTTGCGCAAAATAGTTGCATGTGTGTTGGCTCTGCGACGCGGATCCATCGTGAAGCAGTGTATTTTGTTGCCAATTTTCTTGTTTCGGCCTAAGGCCTTGGGATCTTGGGCCTTAGCCTTTCTATACATAAAAACACTTATACTTAGTCATTTTTCAACCTCATATCATTCAAGACATTCCCCAAAACCCTCTCAAACACTTAGTCATATATTTCACCCCCATTTGAAGTGTCCCAAGCTCACTTCGGGTCTTAAGGAATTCATTCAAGATTCAAGTTCTCATTCAAATCTTCATATAGAAAACCTCCAACGATGAGTTATGTGGATTTCAATCATTGGGTCCTTTCACCCATGGTGCCTAACCTTCCTTTTTATACAAATTAGATGTTTTCAAATTGATTTACTTATGTGTTTTCTTAATAAGAATGCGATTATAAACTATATTGGGGTTTCCGGGAAATGCGGACTGTTTAAGCATGTTTTGAGCTATGAATCTATGTTCTATCACGAGATATGATAAAGGGTTTTAATGTATCTTTCATGAGGGTGTTACCAAGTGTTGGTGGGTTGATTCACATTAAGTTTTCTCATATAATTTCATTCTTGAATTGCATGATTTTGAGCTAGCATTACACACCTGCCAAGTATTTGATAAAATGTCCGATTAAGGGTTTTTGAGTTACTGAAGGTCTGTTGCATGGCCTATGAATTAAGTGGTTGTATGATGATGAAAGGAATGTACGTATGTATTGATTTCATGAAAAGTGTCCATAGTGTTGTAACTGACCACACCTTGTTGAGGGGGTGTTATGCCTCAATCACCTTGTCAGGGATTGCTAGACCCATACTACCACGTTGAGGGGTATATACCTTGGCCATATTTTTAGGGGGTGCTAGGCCCGTACTACCACATTGAGGGGTCTATACCTTGACCACCTTGTCGGGGGAGGGGGGTTCTAGGACCGTACTACCATGTTGAGGGGTATATACCTTGACCACTTTGTCAGGGGTGCTAAGTCCGTACTACCAATTAAGTGGTAGATACCTCAATCACCTTCCAAAGAGGTGCTAGGCCTTGGATTCCAAGTATTAGATGCTTGGTCTATGATAATGGGATTTTTTCCACACATTTACTATGTTCTATAAAAGCATGTTTACTTTGAGCATTGATCATGGATGCCATATCGTTATAGTACTTCATATTCCCTATGTGTTTACATTTTGACTAGGTTGCTTGTCTCTTGTGGCATTGCATCCTACATACTTAGCACATTTAAACATACGAACGCATACTCTATGCCCACATGATGTTACCATGTAGAAACTAGAAACATATGAACGCATACTATATGCCTACATGATGTTACCATGTAGAAACTGGAGCTCCACTTGATCATCATCCTCCTCCACGTGGCTAGTACTATCTCTTGAAGAAAGCTTGGTAGGTCCTCAACTTCGAGGACAATAGATGTTTATTTGATGTTATGTAAAGACTCTTTTCTTTGTGTAGGAGCTTATGACTATGAGGGTGAGCCCAGAAAGTTGTCTTGGGCCCCACCCAATCTATGTTAGAGGTGTTACTGGACAAGTTATGTACTTATTCTTTGAGCTTTGACTCTTTCGATGATTTACACTGTGAAGGACTTCCCTTAGTCCCTTTATCCTTAATTATATTGTCTTATTGTTGTTTAATTGCTTCTGCGACCAAGAATGAATAAATGATATGCTAAGAGGCTTGTTTGGGGTCCCTTTGGGTTCCCATTCGCCGTGTCACGTCTAGACCCTAGGCTTGGATCATGACACCTTGGACCACTGTTGTCCCCTACGAGGGGAAACTACGGCCCGTAAGTCCTCTTATGGGTAGTAGGAGGCCTCGTAGTAGGGAACATCAGGTACCTGAGGTGCCTGTAACTTTACTAAATGAACTACAAAATTCATTTAAACACAAATGTAACCATCATCAAAGAAAGATTTCAACAATATATTATGTATACAAATATATCCATCACCAAGGCATGATATTCCAATCAAAAACCAAACCAAAACTCTTCTCAAAAACAAACAATCAAATATCGACTCCCCAACACATTCAAAAATCCTAAAATTGTAAACCCCAGAACATATAACAACATCACTTACACCAAACAAGAGTTTTCAAGGAATTTAATCAACAAGAACATAAAGAATCACTCAAACAACTATTTTCAACATGATAGGCATACCCAAGGCACATATTCATACCACCATGACTTAATCAATGAACCAACCATCACACACTCATTTCAAACGTGTAATTAGAAATTCATGGTAAAGTATGATCATCACCATGAAGAAACAAGGGTACTTTATAAACCATGGTTACAATCAAAGAACTCTAATCGACCGATACCCAAAATCGCATCCAATTCACAAATTTTCAAAAAGAATACTCTCAATACTTATTTCAATCACACAATCATTCAACAAGTTCAAAAGACTTTAAACTTTGTGTAAGAAATTAGACCAAGAAACATGTCTCTGAGGCTGAAGATGAAAGATGAACAAAAATGAAAATGGGGTTTGAAACCCTAGCTGACGTATGTACGCTAGAATTTGGTCAAGAAAGTGATCGGAAAGTTAGGAAAGTGTTTGGCAATATGATGGGGGAGTATTTGGTTTAAAAGCGGGAGATTTAATGGTCAAAATGAATTTGTCTTTTTAAATCCCCCCACTGGGCCAACTTTTAAAATCATAGAGTCGTAGGCCTTACTATGACCCGTAGGTCTTGGTCTCATAGATCACTTAAAACTTAAAAAAATTTCAAAAACATACCTGGGCACTACGAACCCCATTTATGACAACTCGTAGTGGGAGTGACAACTTTAAATCATCACTATTACTCTCTACGAGGTATGACTATGAGTCGTAGTGTGCACTACGGCTGTTAGGCCTTGTCATAGAGGCTGCTTCCAATTCCATTTTATATAATTTTCTGAACTTGTTCTACCTACAAACCTTCATCTCAAAATGCACCACTATCTAAACATACAACTAATAAAATTTCTTAAAAGAGAAAAACAAACCACAATTAATCTATTATCTTGAAATTCACACAATCAAAGTAAACTCAAAATAAGCCAAAAACATGAAAAGTACTTGGGTTGCCTCCCAAGAAGCATCTTATTTAACATCGTGGCATGACTTACTCATCATCAATCATCAGAATTCCTCAATGGCCCACACCTCACTTTTGAGCTCATTTGGTTGCTTCATTGACTAGTGGATATCAAAAACAATCTCTGAACCTGAGTTGGCCGGAATCCATGTCCACCAAGGCTCTCCCATTGGCCAAGCATGGCCTCTCCAAAATAATGAGTACCTCAAAATCAACCTCACAATCAAGAATAAGAAAATTTGTCGAAATGATAAACTTATCTACTTTTACCAACACATCGCTCCAACTTCTTAATTGTTCTATCCACCATAAATAACCCCATCCTTGTGGGAGTGGGAGAACCCAAGACCAAGCTTTTGGAAAATGGCAAGACGTATCAAATTTATACTCGCTCCTAAATCACACGATGCTCTTACGAACTCGACATCGCTGATGGTACAAGGAATGGTAAATGCACTAGGATCTTCCCTCTTTTAGACTAAGTATTTGGTCATGAAAGCACTACCTTATTGGAGCTCTTGCAAAAGCTCTTGTCTCACCGTGTGCTTTTTCGTTACAAATCCTTCATATATTTAGCATATCCGGGTATCTTCTCCGATGCCTCAAGAAGAGGGATGTTAATGGACAATTGCTTCAACATAGAAAGGAAGTGTTTGAATTTACCATCCTCTTCATTTTTCTTGAGTCCTTGAGGAAAAGGAGGTGGAGGTAATGGGATAATCTCGGTTTTTTCTTGCTCCTTTACATCTTCTCTTCACATCCCATTGCTAGCCGAACCTTCTCTCTCGACCTCCACCTTGTCATCAACACCATTTTTAGAACCTTCATCAACAACCACTGGCATTGGGGGATCAATAGTGCTCATTACACTTCGTGTCATAACCCCCATACAATGCCCATCATTCTTCGAATTTTGAACTATATTACTTGGCAAAGTGGCCTTTTGACATTGGTTAAATTGAGGAGACACTTGACGAAATTGTTGCTCCAATTATTTGATGGCCACTGAATGAGGCTCTATCGTTTGACTGATATTTGAAATGTCTGATTTCATCACTTTCAAAGTCTTGTATTGATGGTCAGCCTTCTTCAACAATTTGTCAAACATTTCCTCAATCCTGGAAGATCCAAAATCATGATTATGAGGAGGCAAATAGGGATGTTCCTATATCCATCTCTTCGCCCCTACTCGGCCTCCGATACTCTTTCTCTTTCAAAATAACCTCCTCTATTATCTCTAAATATCGCCTCCAACCTTGATTTTCAGAACCTTTGGAGAAGCAATATCCATACCTCTTTGATTCTATTCAAGCTTGTGATAATATGTCAAGTCCTTTTCTTTTATGATTCCAAATCTTATGTTTTATACCCTGTGTCATTTGCATGCATTCATGTTTATGTTGACAAGTTCATGATGATTTTGACACTTATATTGAATTTTGAAAATGGTGTTTTAAATGTGTTGTTGCATTCTTGTTGGGGCTGATTACTTTATGATTACTCTTCTTATGTACATTTATGTCACATTCGGATATGAATGTTCCCAAGGGGGAGATATTGAAACGACCTCAAAAAGTACCCGAAAATGTGCCTCGAAAGTGTCCATAATTGTAATTTTCATATATCTCAAAATCCGTGCGTAGTATCGAAAATCGGACTTCATATTTTTTATCAGGGACAAAATTGAGTAGGAAATGCGTCTAACCCTAATTATAGAGAAACCTTATCAAAATTCGAAATTTCATAGTGGGCGATTACCAGTGAAGAATCGTGCCCAGGCGCGACGCACCAGTGGCACGCCTGAGTGTTAAAATTTCCCAGTTTTATTAGTTCGCTCCAAAGCTTTTGGGTCTTGAACCTAAGTCTTCCCATACATGAAAGTACCTATACTTAGCCATATTTCACCTTCATGTCATACAAGACTTTCCTCAGTACTCTCTCAAACACTTAGACAAATATTTACTTGAAATTCAAGTGTCAAATCTCATTACGGATCTTAAGGAAATCACTCAAGCTTCAAGTTCTCATCTCCATCTTCATCAACAAATTCTCCAAAGTTGAGGTATGTGGGTTTCAACAACTGGTTCCTTTCACCCATGTTTCCTAAGTTTCCTTTTTACATAAATTGCATGTTTCTAAGTTGATTTACTTATAGGTCTTACTTATTATGAATTTGACTGTGAAACATGTTAGGGTTTCATAAAAGTGTGACTGTTTAAACATATTTTAAGCTATGAATCTTTGACTTATCTTGACATTTGATGAAGAATTTTGATGTATATTGCATGAGGGTATTACCAAGTGTTGGTGGGTGGTTTTACATTAAGTTTTCTTGAATATTTCACTCTTGAATTGCATGGTTTTACACTAGTGTTGCACACCCACCAAGCATTTGATAAAATGTCTGGATTATGTTTCTTGAGTTGTTGAAGGTCTAATGCATGGTTTATAAGTTAAATAACTTTATGATGATGAAAGGATGGTATATATGTGTTGATTTCATGAGATGTGTCTATTGTGTTGTGAGTTGACCATATCCAATTGAGGAGTGATGCCTCTATCGCCTCGAATGGGGGTGTTAAGCCATCAACCAATTGGGGGGAGGGGGAGGGGTTGGTACCTCAATAATTCCCGGTGGAGGGTGGTCATGTCCGTCAATCGATTGAGGGGTTGGTACCTCAATCATTCCCGGTGGAGGGTGGTCATGTCCGTCAACTGATTGAGGGGTTGGTACCTCAATCATTCCCAGCGGAGGGTGGTCATATCTCTCAACCAATTGATGGGTTGGTAGCTCAATCACCTCATATGGGGGTGGTAAGCCATCAACCAATTTAGGGGTTGGTACCTCAATCACTTCCAGCTGAAGGTGGTCATGTCAGTCTACCAATTGAGGGGTTAGCACCTCAATCACTTCTAAGGGGTGGTCTACCGAGGATTCCAAGTACTACGTTTGCTTGGTCTATGGAGATGGTCTCTTTCTTCATATGTAATATATTTTATATACGCATATTTTACTTCAAGCATCATTCATACATGACATATTGTTATTATGCTATCCATTGCTTATGATATTACATTTTGCCTATATTGTTATCTCTTGTTCATTGCATCCTACATATTTAGTACATTCAAACGTACTAACGCATACTCTATGCCTACATGATATTACCATGTAGGAACCGGAGCTCCCACTGATTCTCTTTCACGTGGGTAGAAGGATTGTTCAAGTTAGCTTTGGTGAGTCCTCATGTCTGGGGACAATATCTATCTTCTTTCATGCTTATGTTTATACTGCATCTTGTATATTTCGTTATGAGGATGAGCCCAGTTGCTTATCTTAGCCCTCACTAAGTTCTATGTCAAGAGGTATTGTTGGATAAGTTATGTATTATACTTTGGGTTTTGACTCATCTATGTAATTTAAGTATTAAACTGTCTCTCCCTTAGTCCTAATTTCCTTTGTTTATGTTTTATCTTATTGTTTATCTTACTTTCGCGACCAAGGATGTGTGTATGTTATGCTAAGAGGCTTGTTTAGGATACCTTCGAGTTTTCCCATTCGTCGTGTCACGTCTGGGCCTTAGTTTGGGTCATGACAACTGTTTCTAGTGGATTACTTCAAATGCTTCAAAACCGTGGATTACTTGCAGTCCTACCATCAGAGGATCCACATACCCAGATACACAATATGGCATTTGTTTGCAAGAAAGTGATAGGGACAAAATCTATCTATGGATGATGCAAGGCTTCGTGTTTTCCCATTATCTCGTACAGGAAGTGCTGCGATATGGTTGTCTGAGCTCCAACAAAGTTTAATCACTAGTTGGGCAGATTTGCAGAAGGCCTTCTTAGAAACGTATTTCCTTAGGACGAAGAAGCTCAAGTTAAAGGATCAAATTAATAATTTTGAGCAACTTCCTAGTGATTCAATTAATACTACGCGGGAGAAGTTTATTAAGTGTTTGAGAAGCATCCCTGACCACAAGATAGTAGATGATGCTTGATAGATATCTTTTATCGTGCCCTTGATGAGAATAGCCAAGTTGCTACTGACACTATTATGGGGGGAATATTTCTAGATCAACCTTTTGCAAGAATTGCCAAACGGATGGAATATGTCACGTCCAAGTCTCGTTAGGGCGGACTGGCACCCATTACCGATAAGGCCCAGGAGAACCAACCTGTATCTATGCGCTTCCTATACATACTATAAGGGGTTTCTGCGTTTGACATGCCTTTAATAAGATAAATAGTGACAACAACCCAAAAGAAAATGCATATGACTAGGCCGTTCGGGCCACGGTATTTAAAGTACAAGACATGACCACACTTTATTTTACATAGTCTACAAAGCCTATAGATAAGAGGAAAACATCTGATAAGGGTCGGGACAGGCCCCGCCCCAACTAATTATACAATATAAACACATAAGCTCTAGACATGCAAAGCTATGAGCAACCTGGAGCTTAGCAACAGCAGCTGAATGTCCTGTACTCCTACTGGGGAGATCTACTAGCACCTGTACCTGCAGCATGAAATGCAGGTCCCCCGTAAGGGATGTCAGCACGAGATAATGTACTAAGTATGGAAGGCAGGATATACTATATATAAAGTAACAGCTTAAATGAAACCATGCACTGGTGTGAGATTGTGGACCACCTTTGGATATACTATGGAATCATATCCTTTATGTTCTTTATATTACTTTACCTTTACTGTATAATCTATGCACAGCTGTACAACAAATGACCAACTGACCAGTGGTAGAACTATATCGGGATCGTCCCTGGCTAGGTTATTCCTTAACCCCTCGGGTTACCACCCGTTATAAGATGTTTCCCTGGCTAGGTGATTCTTCCACCCCTCGGGATATGGGATCGTCCCTGGCTAGGTTCTTCCTTAAC
>JAABOM020111570.1:0-24163 GCA_011800125.2 Solanum clarkiae | reverse complement strand
AAACCAGTGTCCATAAATTTTTTATGCAGATTTTTAACAATAGAAAAAGTTAAAAAATGATACAAATAAATTAAAACGAAAGAACTACTGAAAAATTATGAGGACATATTCTTAAATTGTTCAAACAAACATATCGACCTACTATCTGCTTGAGCAACTTCATCCACGCTCACATATATACTAGTTGAGTCGTGCCCGTGCCTATGCCCGACATCCTTGTGCTTCACGAGATCATTAAAAACATTAATTATAAAATACTAAAGAAATGAAAACACTGTTGTTTAGTTAATTCAATGTTCAGAACATATCAAAACTTCATTTTTTTAGTATTAAGGATCCAAGTTCTTCAAAGATATTCAAAAGTAAGAATTATCCATTATGTTATGAGTTGTTTGAATCTCAGTTTAGAAGTACCATTTCGAACTTCTGAAATAGTTTTGCCCCTTCAAGTTGTGAGATATCACTTCGAGGGATTGTAATAAATGACCATATGCTACAGTTGAAACTGAACTTACTACGATAGAATAGTTCAAAAGATACTTGTAACTTTAACAGAGAAAAATGAGTCAACTATTGCTTTATTAAAAAATACTAAAGATATATCACAACTTAACAAGGTAGAGTTATTTAGTGCACTGCAGACACAAGAACAACAACGAAGGATGATGAGGCAGGAGGGATCCATCGAGGGAGCATTGCAAGTCAAGTTGTAGTTTGGTTCAGGTGCCAGGGGCTTTCAGGTATTAGGAAAAAAAAATGAAAACTATGAAGCTACAACAATAAGAAATAATATTGTTGCTACCAATAATAACAAATAAGGCAAATATCCTCCGTGCCAATGTTGTTGGAGGAGATATTATCCACACTTCGACTTTGGAGAAAAACTTACATGAAATGCATAAAATGTCACAAACTTGGTCATGCTAAGATATCTGCGAAGAGAAGGGATTACAATAACCATATGAAACACAAATTGCAAACCAATAAGAAGAACAACAATTGTTAGTAGCTACCATTTTGGTAGCAAAAATTCAAGTGAAAGTTGGCTTGTTGATACTGGTTATTATGACCATTGATGAAAAGCTTTTTAGGGAGCTTGAAAAATCAGAAGTTATAATCGGAATGGAGAATTCCTCCTAGCGAAAGGAAATGGGATTGTAGCAATTGAGAGTTATAAAGGTACAAAACTTAATCACAAAGTTTTATCTGTTCTAAAAATTGATTTCAAAATTTAGTTTTAAGTGTTGGACAATCACTAGAAAATGAATTCAAATTATTGTTTGAAGATAAAACGTCTTTGACAAAGTGATCCTAGTGGTCATGAAATATTCAGAACTAAAATGCAAGGAAAGAGTTTTTCCTTGAATCCATTGGAGGAGGAAGACCTAGCTTTTCCAAATCAGTCTACAATTGTGGAAATGTGGCACATGAGGTTGGGACATTTTCATCACTAAACTTTGTTGTTTATGCAAAAGAGTAAAATGGTAAATGTCTACCATAACTTGAAGGAGAACCTCTCGAGTTGTAAGACTTGTTTGCTTGGTAAGCAAACCAGAATTCCATTTAAAAGTTCCACACAGAGAGCTGTAGAGAGGTTGCAACTCATTCATATCGCTCTATGTGGTCCACAACGAACTCTATCACTCAAAGACAACAAGTATTATATTATCTTCATTGATGATCTAGCAAGAATCTGTTGGATTTATTTTAGAGCTACGGGTAAAAAAACCACCTAAACATTCGGGTAGGAAACTCACACTCAATAATTCAAGTATTAAACTCAAAAAACTGGAATAGTTCAGGTGCATTTTTGACCCTCAACTCTTCATTTTATGAACTTTAAGTACGAAGTTGCTAGAATTCAAAGCTTGGATAGAAAATCAGAGCGGCTGCAAGATTCAGGTCAGCATATCAAATAATGAAATTGAACATACATCAGATAAGTTCAATTCTTTTTGTGAAGAAGCTAGAATCAAACACCAACTCATTGTCCCTTATTCTCCGCAACAAAATGGAGTAAGAGAACGAATAGAATAATCATGGAGATGTCGAGATGCTTTTTGCGTGAGAAGAATCTAAAAAACAAGTTTTGGACTGAAGGAACAAACACAGTTGTTTTCTTGCTTGCTGAATAAACTACCTACGCGGGCAATAGAAGAGAAGACTATGTTCAACGCATGGTATGATGTCAAACTTGTTCTAAAACACCTCAAGATGTTTGACTGTCTATGTTTTCTTATGTTCAATGGGTTAAGAAAAACAAGCAAGATAAGAAGACAAATTTGAGAATCTTTGTTGGCTATAGCTTATTTTCTAAAGCTCATGGGGTCTTTCAACCTCAATTAGACAAGATTATGGGAAGTTGAGACGTTCAATTCTTAGAAGATGAGCAACAGGACTGGAATGAGGAATCTTGAGTTAAGAATAAAATAATAATTCATAGCGTAGGGGAACAAAGTCACTCTACAACAATAACAACAACATTTCCAGTGGAATCCCACAAGTGGGATCTGGGGAGGTAGAATGTAGGCAAACCTTACTACTACCTTATAGAAGTGGAGAGACTGTTTCCTGGGAACTCTCGTCTCAAAAACCCATAAGAAGAAAAAACTAGATATGGAAAGAGGAACGGAAAAGAAAGGGAATAGAAAGAGTGACTAGTAAGGAAAGCACATGATAGTATGCAAATACGCTAAAATTAATATATCAAAACAGAAAATGACAACACAAGATATACAGACAACATAAATACGCCAAAAGTAAACAAATATAGGACTAATCATGACAATATACGATATAAAGACATCACTACTCCTACTAACCTACTATTGCAATGTTGTATATCGACCTACCCCTACTAACCTATTACCCCTATACTCTAATACGCAACCTCCACTCTTTTTTATCTAAGGTCATGTCCTCGGTGAGATGAAGTTTCGCCATATCTTGTCTGATCACCTCCCCCAATACTTCTTTGGTCTACCTCTACCCCTCTGCGTATCCCTAAATCTAACCTCTCGCACCTCCTAATAGGAGCATCAATACTCCTTCTCTACACATGTGCAAATAGAAACAGTCTCGTTTCCCTTATCTTGTCAGCCATAGGAGCTACCTCTAGCTTCTCCCGAATGATCTCATTCCTAATCCTGTCACTCCTGGTATGTCCACACATCTATCTCAACATCCTCATCTCCATAACCTGCATCTTCTGAACATGTGAATTTTTAATTGACCAACACTCCACCCCATATAGCAAAGATGGTCTAACTACAATTCTGTAAAACTTGCCTTTAAGATTAGGTGGTATCTTTTTATCACACAATACTCCTGAGGCAAACCTCCATTTCGTCCATACTGCCCCAATACTGTGTTTGACATCATCGTCGATATCACCACTACTCTGGATGATGGACCCAATGTACTTAAAGTTATCTCTCTTGGAGATAGGTTGACTGGCAAGCCTCACATCAATGTCTGCTTCATCCCTCGCAACACTGAAATTGCACTCCAAGTATTCTATTTTAATCCTGCTTAATTTGAACCATTTGGATTCCAAAGCGTGCCTCTAAACCTATAATCTATCAGTAACTTTAGTCCGAGTCTCATCATTCAGTACTATTTCATCAGCAAATAACATACACCAAGGAACCTCCTCCTGCATAGATAGCGTCAACTCATCCATCACCAAGGCAAATAGAAAAAGGCTCAACACAGATCCTTGATTAAGTCCTATCTCAACAGGGAAATATTCTGAGTCTCCTCCCACCGTCCTTACCCGAGTTTTGGGCTCCGTCGTACATGTCCTTTATTACGCTAATATATGTCATTGGGAACAAAGTCACTCTCTGAAGCAAAAAATAATTAAAAAAATGGACAAATGCAATGGAGGAATACCACCCTCCCTAGACCCCACTTGTGAGATTATACTATGCTGTTGTTATCTAAAAATTGCTCAACCAAAACATCATATTTTCTTCTTCAGTAGTTTTCTCTTTCAATGGAAACGAAGCCAGAAAAGGTAAGCAAAAGATAGAAATGAAGTTGATTGCTTCTGAGAAAGCCCGCGTTGTTAGTTTCTCAAAAAGAAAAAATACTTTATTCCAACAAGCAGAAAAACTTGCAAATCTGGCTAGGGTAGATGTTGGTGTTATGTTTTTTTCACCTAGTGGAAAACCACGTTCTTATGGTTCCACAAG
This sequence comes from Solanum clarkiae, assembly GCA_011800125.2. Classification (NCBI taxonomy): domain Eukaryota; kingdom Viridiplantae; phylum Streptophyta; class Magnoliopsida; order Solanales; family Solanaceae; genus Solanum; species Solanum clarkiae. The sequence continues at coordinate 19,967 of JAABOM020111570.1, read as the reverse complement.
CATAGAAACAATAGTTGATAATTTTTTTGATGTAAAACTAGAGGATCACCAACGTGATTATGCTGATGGAAAATCGGATGGCTGGTCAGAATTGGAAGATCCCCATAAAGAATTATAAGCATGGAAGGAGAAAAGAAAAAAAACGAATATTGATGTATAAGATTATGCACCTGGGCTCAGAAATATCTTTAAACAAACACATGGAGGAGTAGAAGCTGGCAATCAAGTTGCGGTTGGAGAACGTTTTAGAAGACACAACAAGCGCAATTCAAGCCAAATATCTCAAGTTTGATTTGAATGTTGATCTTGAGCCAAAAGAGGAGTGAAATTCTTGAACTCAAAATATCACGGTGTGAATAATTAGAGTTCATGAAAGCTATGCTTGGAAAAGATTTGTACCAGTGATCGAGTCCTCTAAGATAGTCAAAAAAAATTTATTTTCAATTAAGTCACATTTTAGTCTTCGATCATTCATTTATGAGGTCTTAGACCACAATTAGAAGGTTATAGTTTTTATGTTATTAAGTCAGTTTTTTCCGTAAGTTTCATCTTTAGTTTTAAATTATTCTTTGTGTTTTCTAGATTGATAAATCAGTTGAAATCTTTTATTGAACTAATGAACAATGTGAAGTTGATGAAAAAAAAAAACTCGTACAATCATCCATTTTCTTTTTATATTTCATTCTCCAGCTAAAGGTGTAGAGATAGAGCAGGAAAAGTATTTTAGACTTATCTTTTACCCATACTGTGCAGAGCACTGTATACAATCAATACCCAACATTAACTTCTAAATTATAGGAATATAGAGCTGTAAAATATTTACCTAATATACAGTTGTAACTGACAACTAATATATATCTAATTATGCACAAATAAAGGAAAGAAGATTTGTACAATTACAGCACACACAAATAAAGGAAAGAAGATCTGTACGATTACAACACAATCAATCATGCCCCAATACGCCCCCACAAGTTGAAGGTGGGATCGATAACCTTTAACTTGGACAAATGTTGATGGAAAAGTAGACGAGGCAAAGAGTTTGTAAGTGTGTCTGCGAGTTGATCAACAACATGTAAATGTTGAATGAGCACCTGTTTTCTCGCACTTGATCTCTAACAAAGTGAAAATCAACTTCAATGTGTTTCATCCTACTGTGTAGCACCGGAATTTGACAAAGATAAGTAGCACTAACACTATTACAATAGATTATGGGTGGATCAGGCAGCTGCACATATAGTTCTACAAGAAAGTTTTTGAACCCAATTGACCTCAGCAAGTGCAGACGCTACTGCACGATATTCTACTTCAGTGGAGGATCGCAGAACAGTGTGTTGCTTCTTGAATGACCAGCTATTAGGATTTGCACCAAGGTACAGGATATACCTAGATGTTAAGTTTCTGTCAGTAATGTCACTAGCCCAATTGGCATCTGAATACATGAACACCCCAGGATGTGTTTACTCATTATCTGTAAGCCATGATTTTTGGTATGCTGGAGGTATCGTAAGAGTCTTTTAACACAAGACCAGTGTGTTTGTGTAGGAGCATGCATGAATTGAGATAAATTATTAACTGCAAAGCTTATATCAAGTATGGTGAATCACAAATATTGGAGCTTACCAAGTACTTGAGGATACAAAGTGGCATCCACTGGAGGTGTGTCATCCTTTAAGGATAGTGAGGCAGCAGAACTCATGGGAGTTGTAACAGGTTTACATTCAGACATTTTATGGGCAGCAAGTAACCTGAGAAAGAACGATCCCTTCTTTAGTGCAGAGAACTTTAATATCCAAAAAGTAATGGAGATGTCCAAGGTCTTTGAGAGAGAACCTGGCCGAAAGAACCTGGATAGTTTTCTTGATCATCTCAGAGTTTGATCCAGTGATAATTATGTCATCCGCATAAACAAGAATGTAGACCAGTGCTCCATATTGATGACAAATAAATAGAGAAGAGTTGGCCAATCTAAAGCAAGAATTTCTTTAACTCAAGAGTACCAGGCTCGAGGGGCCTGCTTGAGTCCATAAATTTCTTTCTCCAATTTGCACACATAATGAAGAAAATTAGGATGAGCATACCCACGAGGTTGACACATATAAACATCTTCTTCAAGGTGTCCTTGAAGAAATGCATTATTCTCATCCAGTTGGTGCAAATGCCAATTGTGTTGAACTGCAAGCGACAAAATAAGTAACAGTAGCTGGTTCTATCACTAGACTGAATGTAGAGTGACAATTGACACCTGGTCGTTGTGTGAAACCCTTTGCAACTAACCGAGCTTTATACCTGTCAACACTTCCATCTGATTGGGTTTTGATACGATAAAGCCATTTGCAGTCGACAACATTTTGAGAAGATGATGGTGGTACAAGCTCCCATGTCTTATTGTTCATCAATGCCTCAAACTCAAGTTTCATTGCTTCTCTCCAGTGCACATTCGTTTCAGCTTGGTTATAAGTGTTGGGAAGAGGTTCGGTAAACGAAACTCAAGATAATCAAATGGTTGCTTAGGTTTGGTGATATTGTTTTGAGAATGAGTTATAGGTCGGTGAATGGGTGGTTGTTGGGTATGTACGGAAGTTGTGGTAGAGGATGGGTTGTGATTGTGAGATGGAATGGAGGAGGAAGGATTTGGTGTAGGTATCGATAAAGGGGCTGTCTGGATGTGCCGATTTTGACGTTGATATTGGATTAATAGTTGTGTGGTAGGTGGGACAACAGTAGGCAGCGTGGGGCAATCTGAGACGGTGGTTGTAGTTGGCACTGTTGCTGACAATGGACCTGAAGATTAACCTACAGTAGGGGTCGCCAACAATTCTGGAGCAACCTTGATTGGTTGGAGAATTTCATAATCCACTGGAGGCACAATTTTGACATTAGGTTCAGTTGACTCTTTGTGCAAAGATATCCCACTCTAACTTGGAAATTCTTTTGTCTTTTAAAGATAAAAATATATTAGAAAATGGAAATTTATTTTCATAAAAAATAACATCTTGTGAAATATATAACGCTGATGGTTGTGATAGGTATTAGAATAGCCCAACTAAACACAAGGGGTGGACTTGGGTTCTAGTTTGTGTTTGGCATATGGTTTAAGCCAAGAATAACATAGACAACCAAAAGTACGAATGGATTGATAATTTGGAATTTGTCCAAATAATCGTTGGTACAGAGAATCATAATGAAGTGTGCGTGTAGGCAGCCTATTAATCAAGAATGGGCCTTGTTGACAAGCAAAGGACCAAAATACTGAAGGCATGGAGGCTTGGTGTAAAATGGTTTTTGCTGTTTCAATGATGTGTCGATGTCTACGCATAGCTAGTCGTTGTGGTGTGTATGGTGGTGATACAAGGTGTTCAACGCCATTGGTGTGAAGAAATGACTTGAGATCTTCAAACTCACCACCGCCATCAGTGTAGACTGAGAGTATTTTTGTATAAATTAATTTTCAACAAGGGTTTTAAATTTAGAGAATGTTTGGACCTCACTTCTATTTTTAAGCGTGTACAGCCAAATGTATTTTGTAAATTGATCAACAAAAACTACATAATATAATTTTTTGTCAATTGACAAAATTGGTGATGGGCCCCATACATCACTGAAAATAATTTGTAAAGATTTTTTGCTCACCAGAGTATTCTCAAGAAAAGGTTGCCGATGGATTTTATTTGAAGAGCAAGAATTACAATGATCAACCATCTCAGAATTTGAAACTGGAATTGAAAACTTTTGCAAGTGTGTTTTAATCACACTTTTATTTGGGTGTCCTAATTTTCTATGGCAGGATTGTTGAGATTCGGCCATATAGGATTGGTAGCTCAGATTGCACTGGGATCCTTCTGCAGGCCACTAATAAAGTCCTCCTTTATTCTGCCTCGTGCCAACGGTGCCCTCGTACTCAGATCCTTCATAAGAAAATCAAAAGGAAAAAAAATTTATGGACGTTAGATTATCTTTGCAAAATTGGCACATAGATATAAGGTTACGTTTGATCTCTGGTGTACACAAAGTATTTGAAAGATGAAAGTTTTTATTTGAAGCATTTATTTGAACATGACCGGTGTGAGTTATAGGAATTTTGTTACCATTGTCAATGGAAATATCGTCAGTACCAGTGTAGTCATCTGAACATAGAAGATTTTGAGAATCAGCAGTTATATAATGCGATGCTCCTGAATCGACAACCCAAGGCATGGAAGCATAGTTTGCTCTGGCTACCAAGTGATTGTGGGAGCATGAATGACGCACATTGGCAGTATGGCCGATGCGACCACATAGTTGACAAACTGGACAACTTTGTTGGGAAGCCGTTGGATACCAATTTGCTGATGGGGCTGGTGCATTCGTTGGATGCCAATTTGGTGATGAGGATGTGGGTGCATTTTGCTGCTTGGGATGTTGTGAACGCCAGGGTTGTCCTCTTTTATTGTTGCAGTGTGTAGAATTATTTGGCGATGGTTTTTGTGCCACAGCAGCTGTAATCAAGGCCTGATTAGGCTCTTTATGCTTGAGAAGAAGCTCTCCGTTGAGAAGCTTATTGTATAGTTCCTCATACGAGATAGGAGTATCTCGCACTTGAATAATCGCTGAAATTGAATCATACTCGGGTCCTAAACCACTGAGTATTTTGATGGCAAGTTCTTCATCTGGAAGTAGAGTTCCAGCCGTTGCAAGTTTATTAGCAACATTCCTGATCTCACGCAGGTACTTTGTTATACTGCGAGAGTTTTTTGTGATTGTACCAGAGAGTTTTGAAGACTAAAAACCCTTGTATGTGATTTGTTAGCATACTAGATATGCAGTGTGTCCCACACTTACTTCGAGGTGGATGTTTTGGCGATAGCAGAAGGTAATTGTAGAATCAACAAATGCCATTAAGGCATTACGAATCAACTGGTCTTGGCGAAACCAGAGTTTGTACTTGGGATTAGGTACCTCATGGCTGTTGAGGGTTATCGTTTTTTATGGTGCTGTCAAGGTTCCATCAAAGTAACCGTAGAGATCATGACCGAACATAAGAGATTCGACCTGCGTTTTCCAAATGACAAAATTCATTGGACCAATAAACTTTAAGGAAAGTTTGGAACTAGGGTACAACTACACCAGATGGCTGGTGTTATCAGCAGGAACAATATAATCACTTGGATTCACCATGGATGCCATAGAGCTGAGAGGAAGAATTGAAAAAGATGAGAAGACTCGGAGTTTAGAAAAGCTCTAATACCGTAAAGGTGTAGAGATGGAGAAGGAAAAGTATTTCAAGCTTATCTTTTACTGATACTGTGCAGAGCACTATAGACAATCAATGCACCAACATTAACTCCTAAAAATTATAGGAGTATCGAGATGTAAAATATTTACCTCACATACAGTTGTAACTGACAACTAATATATATCTAATTATGCACAAATAAAGGAAAGAAGATTTGTACAATTACAGCACACACACAAATAAAGGAAAGAAGATCTGAACAATTACAGCACAATCAAACATTCCACAATACCAGCAAGGTTAGTGCACATATGTTCCAAGGTAGAAACTAATTTTAGAAAATTAGGTTGTAATAAAAAATTAATTATCATTTTTTTTGTTTAAAAAATAGATTTTAGGTGGCGACTTTAGTTGCCACAAAAAAATTAGTGGCTATTGCTAGGTAAAAACTAGTAAAACCCTTTGGTAGCAATATTTTGAGATTTTGTGGCAACTTTAGTCACCGCTAAAAGTCTAATTTCTGAGAATCCTAGTTAGCAATGCTTAGGTGAAGGCATCAGTCCCACATGGCTTGCCACATCAATAAAAATTACGGGTTTTAACTCTTGAGGATGTTTGTGGTCTCTTGGGATAACATTAGGGGCATTTTTTATCCCAAAATGTAACAAAGGATATAAGTGTTCTATTTCGTATAGTTCAGGGGCAATTTTGACCCCTTTTTTGTAAAATATAGGAGGCTTGAATCAGCTGTTACCCATCCCTGATAAAACAGCGCCAACAATAAATTCTAATTTTTTCACAACATTTTCTCTTTGGAACTTAATCCAAACTTGCTACTGATTTTATGAGGTTCAAAATGCATAGGTAACATTTTGTAGGGCCAGGAATAATAAACCTAAATTGAGAAAATATAGCAGCAAGCAGCACATCTAAGTCATAAACCAACCATTCTTTTCAGCAACAACACTGAGAAGAGTTAGTTGATAATCTTCATCAATTTGTTCAAATGTGAAACTTGAAGTAGAATCTCAGCTCAGATTACATCAGTTAATTCTATTTGGTTCGTTAAGCACATCCCACATTAGAGGATGAGACGAAGATGTGCAATCACAAAGGTGTAAAGACAGGTTTAGAGCTTCGAACTAAAATTACTGATACCCCTTCCCAATATCATAGCTTCACTGATAAACTCTCCCTCAGTCTATGCCAGGATTAGAAGTAACAGCCCTTAACTAACACAAATACTTTTTGTTTTCCCTACATAAAGATTTAACTCAGCATATGTCAAACAAAGGAACAAGGGCTTGCAATCCAATCTTCGGGATATAAGGGAGATAGTTTAACTTTGGGTCATCACTTAACAGGCTACTCATACAACTACTAGATGATTTTGGTGAAAAATTTGTGGATGTAAATGCAAATCATTGCATCCCAATCTGGAAAGGCAAATTTCCAGCCAATTAAAGGGAAAACTGAAGAGAGAAAGCTTACTTGTTACCAAGAAGAAAATGTCCACTATTGAGTATAATCTTGTCTCTCAAACCTAGTTCCTTGCATCTTTGGTCCCTTTCCTATTATAGACAAAAAGATTTGACCAGATGAAGACCAAGAACCTCAAACAGCATGAGTAAAATGGGTATGAAGCATGTGCAGATTGAGAAACGGAAACAAGAGATATAAAGAAAATTAAGGGAAACCACTGCACCTGATTAGACAATGTAAATATGGAGAAATACAAAGCCGAGAACATATAGAAAAAGTTTAGAAAATGAAACCGGTAAATGTTTCTGCAATTTTTATGTATGGAACAGTAAAAATAGGACACGAAAAAGAATGCTACTCTTATGAATTTAAATATTTTGGAAGCTGATTCATAGGCCTCAAATGAATGGATTTGGCAGATGGAGGCAAGTGGAACAACTAAGTTTACTAACACCAGCCTAACCCTGTCATCAGGGAAAAGGACACGGAAACTCAATTAAGATGTGACAGAAAAGTTGGGAACCTTCTTCATGAAAGCTGCAAATGCACTCATATCCTCCTCCCTCGTACAACTTCTTGTATATGGACTCCACATTGGAGCTGAAACCACTTTCTAGGTCTTTCGCATACTGAGAATGAGAAGGCAGCATTCCAGAGCTAAAAGAAATTGAAGCAGACTGTGAAATCAACCATAAATATATCCTCCTCCCTCGAACATCTTCTTGTATTTGGACTCCATATATGAGCTAAAACCAATTTCTAGGTCTTCTGCATACTAAGAATGAGAAGGCAGCATTTCATAGAAAAAGAAATTGAAGCAGACTGTGAAATCAACAATAAATCTAGAGAGGGCACCTTTTTCGATCCTCTTGAAATCACTCTCTCAGAATCATAATCTTGTATTAACGGATCTTTCCATGAAGTTTGTGACATTAGCTGCTTTTGTTTTCTTGAGTTCTGAGGTCAACGCCCCTATCTTCTCCTTCAGACGTCTAATTTCCTAGCAAAATCAAAATTTCATAACAATGACCCTTGTAAGCACGAAAGACTCATTTTATGAGGCAAGTGGAAAGATAGAAAGAGAGAATTCCAGAAACAAAGGACAAAAGAGTGCAACCTCTTCGGTTTCCTCCGAGCGACCTCAGAAGCGGTCTCTTTAGTATATGTCATTTTATTGAAAGCTCATATCCATAAGATAGAAATATAATAGCATTTTAGAACTTCTTATGTATGAATCAGAAGCATTGACCTTTTGGATATCTAATCTTCAACATCAATAGATAACTCGATAGCCTTGTCCTTATATGATGGTTATCTATGATCCCCGTCCAACACTCCTCTCTCTCCCCAACCATCCCTTGAACAGACGTTGTTCATGCCTATCAATTGTATTCTTGTTTCATATGGTTTTAGATTAATTTCTCGTCAATTGTTCCTCCGCCTCACAGAGATGGATCCCCAAGGTTTCTTCAAGACCCCTCGAAGTTATGCAATCTTCTGGGGTAACCATAAGTGTTGTCCTAAAAAGGAGGTCTAATTGTTCGCTAACTAGTTTCCCAAAGAAGTCAGATAAGAGTAACGGGAGATGTAGTTGTAAGAGTTCACAATTTAAAACTTCTATCTGAACCCATATTGATCAACAACATATTCCATAGTGCTCTCACATGCATTACTCGAACTAACATTATCTCGAAAATAGCCTCACTACCTCCTCAAGGTATGGATAAGGTATGCGTACATTCTATCCACCCTAGACGCTGCTAATGGAATCCAACACTTTGTTGTTGGTGGTGGTGGTGAAATTGGCCATGATAGAAAAGAACCAGACTTGGAAGCTAGTGGAAAGACCCCAAGACCTAAAAGTGATTGGAGTTAAATGGATTTTCCGAACAAAGTTCAATCAGATGGTTCGATAAACAATCACAAAGCTAGCTTGGTGATGAAAGGCTATGCACAAGTTTGGGGAGTAGATTTTTCTGGTAAGTAACCAAATTGGATACAATTTGAATGCTTTTGGATATAGCGGCAAATTTTTTTTGAGATTTTTCAAAGGGACATGAAGTCTTCCTTTTTGAGTGGTTCACTAAAAGAAATTATTTAAGTTGAGCAGCCAGAAGGGTTGAGAATACCAGGACATGAAAATGTGGTTTATATAATAAAGGAAGTTCAATATGAACTAAGTGAGCTCCTTGAGCATAATTGGTACAACTAAAAGGATAACCATTTGCTAGACTTAGGAATTGTAAAAAACTTGAGTAAATAGACTTTTCATGACAAGAAAGCTGGCTTTAACATCATTATCATTTCTCTGTATGTCGATGATTTACTAGTGACCAGAAATAATGTTGCGTAATTGAATAATTTGAGGAGGAGATGATGAAAGTATATGAGATGATTGATCTAGGCAAGATTACTTATTTTAGGGAATGGAGATCAAGAAAACTCATAACGGAGTCTTTATTTGCCAAAAGAAATACGCGAAGGAGATCCCTAAAAAAATTTAGAATGTAAGAATGTGAATACTCGAATGAATCAAAAGGAAAGCTAGAAAAAGGATGATGAAACTGAAATAGTTAATGAAGGAATAAATCGAAGCTTAATTGGATGCTCGATGTATCTCACAACGATAGGATTTCTTGCTTCTTGTTGGTGTTTTATCCGGGTTTTTCAATTGTGCATTTGTGCTAGTGAGTTACACAATGTGGAGGCTAAGTGAGTGGTTAGCTATCTTTAAGGAACTCTTACCTATGCCATCAAATTCAATAAAAGTCAATACTACGAACTCTATGGTTATTCTGATAGCGATTGGGGTGGAGCCATTGATGAAATGAGAAGTACCTCAGGGTAGTGTTTCAATGTTGGTTCAAGATGCTTCTCATGGTGGTCAAAGAAGCAAGAAATAGTGGCTCAATCAAATGCTGAAGCTGGGTTTAAAGCGGCAACAAGTGTTGTAAATCAAGCATTATGGCAGGTTTGCAACTGAAGAAAGAAGAGGGCACTAAGATACTTGTACATAACCAGGAAGCTATAGCCACATCACAAAATCCAGCCTTTCATGGAAGAATTGAACATTTTAATATCAAATTATATTTTTTAAGGGGAATACAGAAAATGGACAAGATATAGGTTTATAGTAAAATAGAAAATTAAGTTACTAATATATTTACTACGTCATTTCATGTTAACCGATTTGAGTTTCTTAGAGAAAAGATAGGAGCTTGCAGCTTTTGATCCAGGAGGAGCGTTGACTATGTCTCAGCACCTGATTGTATACTAAAAATTTCTGGAAGTGTGGAAACTCACTCAAGAATTGTGGCTACAATAGTGGGAGTTGATAACAAAATTGAATAACTAAATATTTGATTTTTCAGGGATTTGTTTTATGTTTATTAGGAGGGTATGTTTTAAATTAGAAAAATAGAGTTTTTACTTCTATAATTTTTATGCCATTTAGCAAGTTTTTAGCCGTATTCTATCAAATAAACTCATATTACAGAAATTCCACCATCTCATAGAGCTAGCCTTAATATAAAATATATGTGCACTAACCTTGCTGGAGATGGAAATATAAAAAGAAAATCAATGATTGTACGAGGGTTTTTTTATCCATCGGCTTCACATTGTTCACTAGTTCAATAAAAGATTTCAATTGATTTATCAATCTAGAAAACACAAAGCATTATTCACTTGTTCAATAAAAGATTTCAATTCATTTACCAACTTAGAAAACACAAATCATCATTTAAGACTAAAGAAGAAACTTACGGAAAAAATTGACTTAATAACATAAAAACTCCGTAATCTTCTAATTGTGGTCTAAGACCTCATAAATGAATGATCAAAGACTAACATGTGACTTAATTGAAAATAAAAAAATTGGCTCTATTAGAGAACTCGATCACTGGTAAAAGTCTTCTCCAAGTATAACTTTCAAGAATTCTAATTACTCACACCATGATATTATGAGATTCAAAAACTTTCCTCCTCTTCTAGCTCAGGATCAACATTCAAATCAAGCTTGAGATGCTCGGCTTGAATACCGCTTCTAAAACTTTCTCCAAACACAACTTGATTGCCAGCTTCTGCTCCTCCATGTGTTTGTCTAGAGGTATTTCTGAGCCCAGGTGCATAATTTTATACATTAGTATTCGATTTTTTTCTTTCTCCTTCCATACTTCTAATTCTTTACGGAGATCTTCCAATTCTGCCCAACCATCCGATTTTCCCTCAGCATAATCACGTTGGCGATCCTCTAGTTTTACATCAAAATATTTATCAATTATTATTTCTGAGCTTGTGGAACCATAAGAACATGGTTTTCCACTAAGTGAAAAAAACATAATGCCAATATCAGTCCTAGCCTGGTTTGCAAGTTTTTTAGCTTGCTGGAACAAAGTATTTCTTCTTTTTGAGAAGCTAATAGCGCGGGCTTTCTCAGAGCCAATCAACTTCATTTCAATCTTTTTCTTACCTTTTCTGGTTTCGTTTCCCATTGAAAAGAAAACAACTAAAGAAGAAAATACGATGTTTTGGCTGAGCAATTTTGAGAGAAAAGCTTGTCTAATTTATAGTAGATCTATCACATGTATTGTCACGCTTATTTAAGATTTGCAGATTACGAGCCTATTGTTGTCACATGTATTTTTATGTTTATTTGTTGTTTTCACATTATGAATTTATCTGTTACGTTTATTTAGTGTATTCACATTATGTGAATCCATTACGTGATTACCATGATTCTCAACAAAAGATGTCTTCTTACTTATTCCACTACAATTGCAAAGTAATAATATTAAATAAAATCTACAAATAAATGAAAATTAAATTGTTCTTTTTATTTAATGTTTTCATATCATCAGTTGTCATGTTTATTTAGTGTTTCCATATTACGAGTCTATTTGTCATGAGGTTGGTCACATTTATGTAGTGTATTCATATTATGTGAAGGAAAAAGGGTCAAAAATACCCTTGAACTATTTGAAACGGGGGAAAATACCCCTTCGTTGGATTTTGGCTCAAAAAAATACCTATCCGTTAATTTTTTGGCTAAAAAATGTCCCTCAATTATTTTTTGGCTCAAAATATCCCCCCACCCCCTCTAATGGAAATAAAGTTGAACCAAAAATACCCCCGAACTATCATAAATGAAGCAAAAATGCGCGCTTGTTGGATTTTTCTTCAAAAATACCCCTACTTTAAAATTTTGCAAAAAAAAAACCAAAAAAAACCCTCTCTCTGATGAAAATGACACTATGTTTTGGGGATCCAAGAGGTTTGTTCCTCAGATATTAAGTCTAAATCTAGCCTTTTCATGTCGAAAGGGACTGTCATTTCACTTGCAAGCGTCTCAAAAAGTTGATCTCTGAATGATAACACTGATTCGTCCTTGTTATTATCATTGCCTCCTCCTCGAATTAGTTTCTCGAGTTCAATAGGATCTAATTCTGTAAATTTTCTGAATCTACAAAGCTTGTGTAGAAATTGTTGTGCTCATGTTAGTAATGTAACACAATCAACGTAAGTTAACATTTTCAAGAAAAAATTCAATTGCAACTATAATAAAGCAATTTTTTTTAATTTAGTAAGACTCTAGACTATTCAAAGTCTGACAAAAATTGATTTGAAGATGGCTTGAAGTTAAATTTTTAATGGAAGATGGATATTTTAATTAATAATTTTAGAATTTTAACAGCGGGATAATTTTTAGTCGATAACTAACAAAGGATACGTTACTCCATTTCTAATGGTTAAGGGGTATTTTTGACCTTTTTTCGTATTAGAGAGGGGGATATTTTTGAGCCAAAAGTTTTAACGGAGGGGTATTTTTGAGCCAGAAGTTTGACAAAGGGCTATTTTTGCTTCATTCTACATAGTCCTGGGGTATTTTCGATCCTTTTCCCTTATGTGAATCTATTACAAGATACAAGGAATTTCAACAAAAATTGTCTTCTTATTTATTCCACTGCAGTTGCAAAGTAATAATATTGAATTAAATCTAAAAACAAATGAAAAATAATAATGCCTTTAAGTTATTTACATATATATAATATTAATTTAGAAGGAGAGCCTTGAAGCAACGGTAAAGTTGTCTCGGTCCAACCTATAGGTCACTACTACGAGCCATGGAAGCAACTTTTAATGCTTGCAATAGGGTAGATTGTCTACATTACACCCCTTGGGTTGCAACCCTTTCTCAACCCTACTAACACGGGATGTTTTGTGCATCGAACAATCATTTTGTTGTATAATGTTAATTGTATACTATGAAAGAAAAGGAAATATGTGAAATAGCTGGTTTTATTTGTTATTTACATGTACATTTTCTCCTAATGTGATTCAAGGAAAAAATCTGGACAACTCCAACTCAGCAAAAGCTTCTAAGATGATTTTACACCTCTAATTAGTTTCATTTACTGTTACTTTTAATATTGTGTAGCTTAATAGACGTTGTTGAACTGATTATTTTCCTTTTTTGACATCATCTTTTTCTGTTTGATTGTTATTTTCAATATTTCCTTTAAGTAATATCAACAATTGTATGCCTATTAACGAAAAATTCATGGTGCATACATTATAACCCAGATAAAATTGTGCTCCCTAATAAACTTAACTATAACTAAATTATTCCATATAAAATACATATGCCTTGTATATATTCCATCCGAAATACACAAGTTATGGCTTAACACCTAATCCATTTCAATACTAATCCTTAGATTATACTATGTTGTTGTTATCTAAAAATTGCTCAACCAAAACATCATATTTTCATCTTTAGTTGTTTTCTTTTTCAATGGAAAACGATGCCAAAAGAGGTAAGAAAAAAAAAAAATTAAGTTGATTGGCTCTGAGAAAGCCCGCGCTATTAGCTTCTCAAAAAGAAAAAATACTCTATTCCAGCAAGCTAAAAAGCTTGCAAATCGGGCTAAGGGCAGATGTTGGTATTATGCTTTTTTCACCTAGTGGAAAACCATGTTCTTATGGTTCCACAAGCATAGAAACAATAATTCATAAATATTTTGATGTAAAACTAGAGGATCGCCAACGTGATTATGTTGAGGGAAAATCAGATGGCTGGGCGGAATTGAAAAATCTCCATAAAGAATTAGAAGCATGGAAGGAGAAAGAAAAAAATCGAATACTAATGTATAAGATTATGCACCCGGGGTCAGAAGTACCTCTAGACAAATACATGGAGGAGCAGAAGCTGGCAATCAAGTTGCGGTCCGAGAATGTTTTAGAAGACGCAAGAAGCGCTATTCAAGCCGAGCATCTCAAGCTTGATTTGAATGTTGATCCTGAGCTAGAAGAGGAGGAAAGTTCTTCAACTCATAATATCATGGTGTGAGTAATTAGAGTTCTTGAAAAGTATGCTTGGAGAAGACTTACTAGTGATTGAGTCATCTAATATAGTGAATTTCTTTCTTTTCTATTAAGTCACATGTTAGTCTTCGATCATTCATTTATGAGGTCTTAGACCACAATTAGAAAGATATAGTTTTTATGTTATTAAAGTCAGTTTTTTTCGTAAGTTTCATCTTTAGTCTTTAATTAATTTGTGTTTTCTAGATTGGTAAATCAATTGAAATCTTTTATTGAACTAGTGAACAATGTAAAGCTGATGGAAAAAAACCTCGTATAATCATCGATTTTCTTTTTCTATTTCCATCTCTAGCTAAAGGTGTAGAGATGGAGAAGGAAAAGTATTTTAGACTTATCTTTTACTCATACTGTGCAGAGCACTATAGAAATCAACACACCAACATTAACTCCTAAATTATGAGTATATAACTGTAAAATATTTAGCTAAAATCCAGTTGTAACTGATAACTAATATATATCTAATTATGCACAAATAAAGGAAAGAGGATCTCTACAATTATAGAACACATAAATAAAGGAAAGAAGATCTGTACAATTACAGCACAATAAATCATGCCCCAATACACCCCGAAAGTTGAAGGTGCGATCAATAACCTTTAACTTGGACAAATGTTGATGGTAAAGTAGCTGAGGAAAAGGCTTTGTAAGCATGTCTGCAAGTTGATCAGCAGCATATAAATGTTGAACGAGCACCTATTTTCTCTGCACTTAATCTCTAACAAAGTGAAAATCAACTTCAATATGTTTCATCCTATTGTGTAGAACCGGAATTTGACAAAGATAAGTAGCACCAACATTATCACAATAGATTATAGGTGGATCAGGCAGCTGCACATGTAGTTCTATAAGAAATTTTTGAACCCAATTGACCTCCGCAAGTGCTGACGCTACTGCACGATACTCTGCTTCAGTGGAGGATCGCGTAACAACGTGTTGCTTCTTGGATGACCAGCTAATAGGATTTGCACCAAGGTACAGGATATACCCAAATGTTGAATTTCTAACTACCCCAATCGGCATCTGAATACATGAACAACCCAGGATGAGTTTTGCTCGATCTGTAAGCCATGATTTTTGGTATGCTGGAGGTATCGTTAGAGTCTCTTAACACAAGACCAGTTGTTTGTGTAGGAGCATGCATGAATTGAGATAATTTATTAACTGTAAAGCTTAAATCTGGTATGTTGAATCATAGGTATTGGAGCTTACCCAGTACTTGACGATACAAAGTGGCATCCGCCAGAGGTGTGTCATCCTTTAAGGATAGTGAGGGAATGGAATTCATGGGAGTTGTAACAGGTTTACACTCAGACATTTTATGGGCAACAAGAAGATCAGAAATATACTTGGCCTGAGAAAGAACGATCCCTTCTTTAGTGCGGAGAACTTCAATACCCAAAAAGTAATGGAGATGTCCAAGGTCTTTGAGAGAGAATCTGGCCGAAAGAACCTGGACAGTTTTCTTGATCATCTCTGAGTTTGATCCAGTGATAACTATGTCATCCACGTAAACAAGAATGTAGACCAGTGCTCCATTTTGATGACAAATAAATAGAGAAGAGTCATACTTTTGAAAGCCAATCTGAAGCAAGAATTGCTTTGACTCAGAGTACCAGGCTCGAGGGACCTGCTTGAGTCCATAAATTGTTTTCATTAATTTGCACACATAAGGAGGAAAATCAGGATGAGCATACTCACGAGGTTGACACATATAAACGTCTTCTTCAAGGTGTCCTTAAAGAAATGCCTTATTCACATCCAGATGGTGCAAATGCCAATTGTGTTTAACTGTAAGAGACAAAATGAGTCTAACAGTAACTGGTTTTACCACTAGACTGAATTTAGAGTGATAATTGACACCTGGTCGTTGTGTGAAACCTTTTGCAACTAATCGAGCTATATACCTGTCAACACTTCCATCTGATTTGGTTTTGATATTATAAAGCCATTTGCAGTCAACAACATTTTGAGAAGATGATGGTGGTACAAGCTCCCATGTCTTATTGTTCATCAATGCCTCAAACTCAACTTTCATCGCTTCTCTCCAGTATACACTCGTTTCGGCTTTGGTTGTAAGTAGTGGAAAGAGGTTCCGTTAACGAAACTGCAAGATAATCAAATGGTTGCTTAGGTTTGGTGATATTATTTTTTGAACGAGTAACAGGTCGGTGAATGGGTGGTTGTTGGGTATGTGCGGAAGCTGTGGTAGAGGATTGGTTGTGATTGTGAGATGGAATGGACAAGGAGGGATTTGGTGTAGGTATAGATAAAGGGGCTGTCTGGATGTGCCGGTTTAGGCGTTGATACTGGATTAATGGTTGTGTGGTGGGTGGGACAACAGTAGGTGGTGCGGGGCAATCTGAGACGGTGGTTGTAGTTGGCACTACTGCTGAAGATGGACCTGAAGATGAACCTACAGTAGAGGTCGCCAATAGTTCTGGAGCAACCTTGATTGGTTGGAGAATCTCATAATCCACTGGAGGCACAATTTTGACACTAGGTTCAATTGACTCTTTGTACAAGATATCCCACTCTAACTTCAAAATTCGTTTGTCTTTTAAAAGATGAAAATATATCAAAAAATGGAATAACATCTCGTGAAATATATAACACGGATGGTTGTGAAGGGTATTAAAATAGCCCAAGTAAACACAAGGGGTGGACTTGGGTTCCAGTTTGTGTTTGGCATGTGGTTTAAGCCAAGGATAACATAGGCAACCAAAAGTACGAATGGATTGATAATTTGGAATTTCTCCAAAAAATCATTGGTACGGAGAATCATAATGAAGTGTGCGGGTAGGCAGCCTATTAATCAAGAATGGCTTGTTGACAAGCAAAGGACCAAAATACTGGAGGCACGGAGGCTTGGTGTAAAATGGTTTGTGTAGTTCTGATGATGTGTCGATGTCCACGTTCAGCCATAGCTATTCGTTGTGGTGTGTATGGTGTTGATACAAGGTGTTCAATGTCATTGGTGTGAAGAAATGACTTGAGATCTTCAAACTCACCACCGCCATCAGTGTAGACTTAGAGTATTTTTGTATGAAAATAATTTTCAACAAAGGGTTTAAATTTAGAGGAAATTGTTTGGACCTCACTATTATTTTTAAGCATGTACAACCAAATTTATTTTGTAAATTGATCAACAAAAACTACATGATATAATTTTTCGTCAATTGACAAAATAGGTGATGGGCCCCATACAACAATGAAAAAAATTTGTAAATGTTTTTTGCTCATCAGAGTATTCTCAAAAAAAGGTCGCCGATGGATTTTATTTGAACAGCAGGAATTACAATGATCAACCATTTCAGAATTTGAAACTGGAATTGAAAACTATTGCAAGAGTGTTTTAAGCAATCTTTTATTTGGGTGTCCTAATTTTCTATGCCAGGATTGTTGAGATTCAGCTATATAGGATTGGTAGCTCAGATTGCACTGGGATCCTTCTACAGGCCACTCATTAAGTCCTTTATTCTGGCCTCGTGCCAAGATGCCCCCGTACTCAGATCCTTCACAAGAAAATCAAAAGGAAAAAGTTCTATGGATGTCGGATTATTTTTGCAAAATTTACACACATTACGTTTGATCTTTGGTGCACACAAAATATTTGAAAGATGAAACTTCTATTTGAAGCATTTATTTGAACATGACCGTTGTGAATTATAGGAATTTTGTTACCATTGCCCATCGAAATATCGTCAGTACCAGTGTAGTCATTCGAACGTTGAAGATTTTGAGAATCAACAATTATATGATAGATTCCTCCTGAATCGACAACTCAAGGCATGGAAGCACAGTTTTCTCTGGCTTCCAAGTGATTGTGGGAGCATGAATGACACACATTGGCACTATGGTCGATGCGACCACATAGTTAACAAATTGGACGACTTTGTTCGAAAGTTGTTGGATGCCAATTTGCTGATGGGGGCTGGAGCATTCGTTGGACGCCAATTTGGTGATGAGGAGGTTGGTGCATTTTGCCGCTTGGGATGTTGTGAATGCGAGGGTTGTCCTCTTTCATTGTTGTAGTGTGTAGAATTATTTGGCGGTGATTTTTGTGCCACTGCAGTTGTAATTGAGGCTTGATTAGGCTCTTTATGCTTGAGGAGAAGCTCTTCATTGAGAAGCTTATTGTATACTTCCTCATACGAGATAGGTATATCTCGCGCTTGAATAACCGCTGAAATTGAATAATACTCGGGTCCTAAAACACAGAGTATTTTGATGGCAAGTTCATCATCTGGAAGTAGAGTTCCAGCCGTTGCAAGTTTATCATCAGCATTCCTGATCTCACGCAGGTACTCTATCAAACTGCGAGAGTGTTTTGTGATTGTAGCCAGAAGTTTCGAAGACTAAAAACCCTTGTATCTGATTTGTTAGCACACCGGATATATTGTGTGTCCCATGCTTACTTCGAGGTGGAAGTTTTGGCGATAGCAGAAGGTAATTGTAGAATCAACAAATGCCATTAAGGCATTACAAATCAACTGGTCTTGGCGAAACTAGAGTTTGTACTTGGGATTAGGTACCTCTTGGTTGTTGAGGGTTATCGTTTTTTATGGTGCTATCAAGGTTCCATCAAGATAGCCGTAGAGATCATGACTGAACATAAGAGATTCGACCTGCGGTTTCCAAATGACAAAATTCATTGGACCAGTAAGCTTTAGGGGAAGTTGGGAACTAGGGTTGAACTGCACCAGATGGCTGATGTTATCAGTAGGAACAATAGAATCACTTGGATTCAATATAGATGCCATAGAGCTGATAGGAAGAATTAAAAGAGATGAGAACACTCGTTGGAGTTTAGAAAAGCTCTGACACCATAAAGTTGTAGAGATGGAGAAGGAAAAGTATTTCAGACTTACCTTTTCCTGATACTGTGCAGAGCACTATATACAATCAATACACCAACATTAACTCCTAAATTATAGGAGTATAGAGCTATACAATATTTACCTAATATACAGTTGTAACTGACAACTAATATATAGCTAATTATGCACAAGTAAAGGAAAGAAGATCTGTATAATTACAGAACACACAAATAAAGGAAAGAAGATATGTACAATTACAGCACAACCAATCATGCCCCAATGCCAGCAAGGTTAGTGCACGTATGTTCAAGGTAGAAATATAGGTTGTAATCAAAATTAATTATCATTTTTAAAAAAAAAAAAAAAAAGAGGTATTAGGTGGCGACTTTTAGTTGCCACAAGTGGTTATTGCTAGGTAAAAATTAGTGTTAGAATCCTCAATTATAGGGATATGATTGTTAGAATCCTCAATTATAGGGATATGATGCCAATCAAATATTCTGTAAATATTCAGCCGCCTTGTATAGAGCCCCAAGCTCCTGTATATATTGACCTAATGCCATACCTCTCAAAAATATAATAAAAAGTCGAGAGAGTTTAGCCCGAGGACGTAGGCACCACTTGCCGAACCTCGTAAATCATTTGTGTTCTTTTTTCTTCATTTTTTTCTACATGGTATCAGAGCCGTAAGGTTACTGTTCATCTTCACGTCATTATTCACCCTCCGAGGTTACTGTTCACCTTCACGTCACTATTCACACCTCCGATCGGAAAAATTCCACCACCGACGAGAGTGGGATTCCCTTTCCAGCCAACCCTTCAAACTCCATCACCGGATATTTCTCCATGCGCCTCCACGCGCGTCCTTTCCTCTCGGAGCATCGTCGGCGCGCGTCCTTTCCTCTCAATGATTCGATTCGAGGAGAGTCGATCTACTATTATGATGCCTCCTGCGACTTCTAAACGTTCAGCACTTGTCTCTCACAGCACTTTTGAACGTTCAACTTCTGACAGACCTCGACCTTTTTGTGATCATTGTCAAAAACCAGGTCATATGAAGGATATGTGTT